>PXIH01S0038387.1:0-12441 GCA_003024985.2 Euperipatoides rowelli
CAAAAATGCCCCTGGTGGCCCCTGCTGTGCACAACTTGTGACATGGGCATAATTACACTTCAGTTAGGGGTGGAATTATGACCCTGTTACAAAACGAATCGATGATAACCAGGGTATTGCTGCAGATCGTCCTCCCATACTTACCATCTAAATTTTTCTTTATTGTAAGACCACTACCTGGAAGAGAACCCATGTGTTTATTAATGCTAATTTCTTTAATAGTCACTTACAGATGGTGGGCATGGCTATAAACTAACTAGCTGAGTTTTAGTCATTGTATTTCATGCTCATCAGTCTCACCTTTAACATCAATAATTTTAAAGTAAGTTTAATGCTATCATTCATCATGTCAAGCTGAAAGGCCAATTAGTAATTTATTTAGTTCTAACCAACTTCACGTCCCACTGGTGTCATGCAACCAAGTTTCCGAGCATGTTTCCTGTATCTAAGACTAGATTTTATTTACATATTTTTTTTACTGTCATGTTCAGTCGTTGTTGGACTCGTGTAATGCTTAAGTTATGTTCATCTGAGTCAGATAGTTAATCAAAGATCTTATTTCATTATTCAAAAGCTTCAGTGTTTATGTTTCTTTTACATAACTAGGCTTAAATTATAAGTGGCGCCCTCTATATTGTGCAAGAAATCCAGTGTTAGGAGTGAATGGTCATTGTCTAGTGCTATATACTGTATTACGAGCTCTTAGAAGAAAAAAAAAAGATTTAACAACTTGACATATTAAAGGTTGTTATTTAAAAAATAAAGGTTTTTCGTTCATTCAAATTGTTTGAATAAAACAAATTTATTTTTCTTCAGGTGTAGTATAAAATATTTGGTAATACTGTATATACTTCTAAAATATTTAAATAATTTTAATAGGATGGTTTATAAATTAGGCCTATTCAGAGATCGCGTTAACGCATCTAGACACGTATTTCACGCATTAAAAAAAAAAAAAAGAAAAAAAAAAAGTCCAATAAGAGATTAAAATAGCTGTAAACTACAGCTATTTTAATTTGCAATTAAATTTTTTAACAGAATGAGTCAAATTTCCTTCAATTACGATTCTTAAAAACCCAATAGAATACACATGATACAACAATGAAGTGTCTTTTGGACTAAGCAGTTCGAACAAAATTTAGCCTAAATCCTAATCACTCGATATATAATGCAAGATATATAAAATAAAAAAAAAAACGAAGAATTTTGCAAAACTTAATAATACTGCTTATTTTTCATGATTCAATATAACGTATGAAAAAATAAGAGTTTTGATTTTATTATTGTTGTATAACTTCTATTTTTCCCCCTTTATGATTTATTTAAAGTATAAAAACAAAGCAGCAGCTGCCATGTTTAAATCACGTAACACTTGATGAACCTATCCAAATCCCCCCCCAAAAAAAAAAACAATCGTGATTATCCATAATGACAGTAGTTTTATTTAGATCTAATCATTGGAGATTTAAGTAGTTTTAGACTGTAAAATAGAAAAATTCATAGATCGAAAGTAGATAATCAGATTTTATATTAAAGTTATATTTTCGAATTTTGATATTAAACTCAGATATTTTAATCGTAATTTTAAAAGTTACAATCTACAGTATATATTTTGTTTGTTTATTGTTTTCTTTTTGATTGATTTTATAAATCACTGTACTGTATATTTGTATCTTTCCTCTTTTCTTCTTTGTTTATTTAAGTAAACAAAGTTAAATTTATTTTTCTTTGCTAAAAGACATAATTACTTATTTTTTAGAAAATAAACAAATTTATATTTAAGAGCAAATTGAAAGTATTTTAACTGATTTATGGCATGTAAAGTTATAAGCAGGTAAAAATATTGAATTTTTAAGGATTATATAATGTGATTGAAATAACCTTCGATATTTAATAAAAATTGGTATTATTTTTTAATACTTTGAATACACAGAAGACCTGTGTATTCAAAGTATTAAAAAATAATACCAGGGGGGGGGGGAGGCCTTGGATGACCAAACTACACAAGATACTGCATAGTTATGACATACACATACTTGACAGCCAAAAAGAAAAAAAAAAGCTTATCAAAAATGATGCTACTTAACTTCACTCCTAAAAATAAAATAATAACCCCTCTGATTTTAGGTTAGGGGTTTTTTAAACCCCCTTAAAAAAACTCTAGCGCGACCTCTGGGCCTATTGATAAATTGAAAAAAATATGTTAAAAATAAAGTTCCCAGTGTTACAAAAATTAGTATAAAATTAATCCGCCGTTACGTTTTAACAACGCAGCAGATTTTAAATGACTGTCCATTTCTAGATAATAAATTAAAATTAAATGACAATATGACTAAATTTTCCTAAATTACTCGATGCAACGTAATCTTTAAATTGTGTTAGAAATAATGCACTTTCAGGTGAAATATGAGTACCGTATATACTCTGTCTGTTGCAGGCTTAATATTTTAGCTGATGATCCAAAAGTAAATCCTCTGTCTGCATATACGTATTTACAGTAATTGCCCATTGCTAACAAGAATTGTCATTTTTTCGATGGTGTAACAATAGTCATACACATAAAAGATTTGCATAAGTAAAAATATTTAAAATCAAATTTTACTTTAACGTACTGTATGTAAACAGTATTAAAATTTTACTTAAAAGCACGGTGTGTTTAAAAGTGTACCTGCGGAGCCCTGTCTGTCAACTCACGGATCCCAGTTTTAGAATCGCTACTCTAGTTATATCAGACATGAGAAAATGATCAGGCCTTGAAATTTTTATTATTTTATAGTTTTAGATATTAAATTTGTCAATTTTTTTTGTTCTTTTTAGACAGTACATACTTGACCAACTTGAATCTTGCAAGAAATTGATAGTGTTTGCACATCATAAGAAAGTATTGGATGAAATTTGCAAAGCTTTAGACAAGAAGGTAAGCCGTTTTTGTTAGAATGCATACAATAATTGAACTCTTTTACAAATATACTTGATGCAGACTCATCATTTTTTTAAATGTGTATGAGTAACTGTAACAAATAGAAAACAAATTATTTTTTACCTCATATTTGTCGCTTCCATGAATCACAAATTGAGTATGTAACATATTGGATTGAAAGGGAGGAGTCTAGGTTGCCCATCGATTTTCACTTGATTAAAAAAAAAATTGCAGATGTCAACTTGCCAATGCATTTATAATTCTAGGGTGAAATATTTTGAGACTGGTTTCATTTTCAGATTGGGTTTCCCCTGGTCCTAAAAACATGATTTATTGGATGCCATTGTTATTCCTATTGCTTTCAAAAGCATTGAACTTAAATATGCTCTTAAAATGAAAAGGCAGAATGACTTTAGGCTGTCCGTTTCATGACAATATCTTGCATTCACTTTGTGACGCTTACAAATGTTGTACATGCACAAGTGAAAAAGCAAAAGATGTTTTGTTTGATTCAGCTCGCAGACATACTAAAATCTGGACACTGCATTGAATGGGTAAGTATGCCAAACAATTAAACTGAAAGTAGTAGCTTTAACAGAAAATACTATTGGTATTATTTTTTAACCCAGTTGTTTGCAAACTATGCTTCCATAATAAATACTCTATATGCATCAAGGGGGGGGGGGAAGGGGGATCAAATGCCTTCCATATATGATTTGCTCCCTCTTACACTGAGAATGTCTTTCAGCTTTACTTAAGATTTTACTGTAAAGTTTGAGCGAAAGAGTTTAGATTTATTTTGGGAAGACATTAGTGTTAGATTCTAAAATATGCAGTCCATCTTTTCTCTTTTTTTTTCAGGATCATGATCATATAAGAATTGATGGTAAAACATCTTCTGAAAATCGCAAGGTTTTAAGTGATAGATTCCAGTGTAAGGAGAGTTGTCGTGCTGCTATCTTGTCTCTCACGGCTGCCAATTTAGGCATCACACTCACTGCCACTAATAGAGTAATATTTGCTGAACTCTTTTGGAATCCTGGGGTAATGTACTTAAAACACTATGTCTTGAAATTAGTTATTGACTAAAGTAAGAATATTGTGTTTAATTATCTATTTTTTTTCTAAAGACTCTAGTACAGGCTGAAGACAGAGCCCATCGTATTGGTCAAAAAGATTGTGTTCTTGTAGATTATTTAGTTGCTAAAGATACAGCTGATGACTATATATGGTGAGAAGATTTTTATTTTTAAAAAAAAAGTTCAATCATAATTTTTTAATTTTTAATATACACTACCGGTATGTTTTGTGCATTATTTTAATATATTTTTTTAGGCCTATAGTTCAAAAAAAGCTCGATGTTCTCAATAAAGCTGGTTTAAGTGTGGAAACATTTAAAGAATCAAGTGTGATAGATTTAGAGGTAAGTTTATGAAAATGTTTGGAAAAAATAGACTTAGAGAATTTTAAAATACATCGATGACTGAATTGATTTAAATTCATAGGAATCGAGTTTGAAGCATTTTATTAAAAAAAAAAAAAAGAAGAGTTTGAAAAAAATTTAATGTAGTGTAGCGAAGTCACGTTAAGCATTTGTGTTAGCCACAGAGAAATATCAATCAATATATTTTTAATTTAGTGTTGTCATTAGAAAACTTTTTTTTTTTTTTTTTTAGAATTCATCGCAGACACATATTGACGATTTTTTTACTGAAGATTTTTTTGCTGATTTTGAATTGGATGAATTCACAGGTAAAAAAAGAAACAAGTTTCCATTATTTTTGCTCCAATTTAAAATTTGTTATTACAATAGTACTAAATGTAAACATACTATACAAGATGTATCTAGGCTATTGATATTGTATGTCATGTAATGGGTGTTCGGGTATTTGATAAAAAATATACTAAGTTTTGCCAAATGATTTGGCTCAAACACCCTGTTACTATTAGATATCCTAACTTTCAACTAATCCAGGATAATAAAATAACAATTCAGAAATAATAGGACACAAAGTTTTATATTCCTGATAGGGTTTTGTCAACATATTCAAATATATATTACAATTTCTAATTATAATTGAACAAGATTGTGTGCTACACAGATTTTGGAGTATGGATGGCAATATTTATTACTGTTTATTTTTATAAGTTTCTTACCAGGAGATTATATTTGCTTGGAATCTTCTTGGCTGGATATGGTGGTCCAGCACTGGCTCGATGTATTTCAGGCTGTAGATGTATTGGAAGATTCGGCTGACTTCTGGCTTTGGGTTTTGTTCAGGGTAGTTGGTTGGTTCTTCGTTGCTTTGTTAGTATAGTTTGGAAGGGCTTCAAAAGCTGATAAGGTGAGCGTTGGCACAGATAATTCATACAAACTATCCAGTCCAATAGCTTATGTTCCGCTGAGTTTAAGGCGAGGAGCAAGCAGTAGTATACTGCAGCAGTAGTATACTGCTCCACAGAAAAAGCCTCTAGTTATGTTTAGGGGTCGACTTTTATACCTTTGGTGAAGGATTCTCAAATACAAAAGTTCCAGAAAGTGTATGGTGATTGGCTTATGTTCTAAAGCAGAGGTCCCCAACCCCATGCCCGCAGGCACCATGGCGCCCATGACCAATTTGTGTGTGCCGACGCTGTTTGACCACAAAACGAAAGTTTTTCCACGTTAACTTGGCAGCGCCCAGATCCCATTGGTTTAGATTGTTAGTGGTTAAGCAACCAATTTTTGGCAGTTGTTTTCTTGTAAACCTAGACGAACTTGAGTACAATGCACGCAGATGACCGAATTGAGTAGTGGTGGGGATACACACAATACAATCCAGATTCTACTGTGTTTATGACATCTGCGCTCTACCGATATTTTAGTATGTGCTCTATGGTACAAAAAGGTTGGAAACCTCTGTTCTAAATAATGGACCAATAAGCAATATTTGTTTACTATAAGATCCAATCTAAGTGGGTCAGCTGAGTGCAACAGGGTATTTTGTGGTTTCCAAGGCCACAGAAGTTAAAATTAATTAGACAAACATTTCGCCGGCTGAAATGTTTTTACAGTCTTTATAAAAAAAAGTCCGATATTTGTTTTAAGAGAGTAGATTCCTGATAAGTTGGCAGTTTTATTGCATGTGAAAATTATTATTTATAATGTTTATTATAAATAATCAGAGTTTGTGATTTTACAGTTTTTCATATCAGATTATAATAAATTAGTTCCGACCAATTATTAAGCAATAGCTTAGTTCAAATTAGTTCACTTCTGATTAACACGAAATCTCTAAGACTATACAATATTTGATAAAATTATATACTGCTTAAACTGATTTTATACCAATTTGGATGATTTTAAAATACATTTATATTGTTTTGATTGTTTATAAAATATAGACTTTATGCAAGTTTACGTAATTAATTTTAGTTTCGTAAATATACTAGTTTCATGCCAGGTTACATGATTTATTATATACAGTATATTGTAGCCATACTGTCTGTATTAAAGTACATATAGTTCTCTTCATTTAGTGTTTGGATCATCACTTAACAAGATATACATTTTTAGAATTAATAGAATTTGAGAAATTAAAATACAAATTTATTTAAAAGTAATCGATAAATGATTTTAAACTCAATTTTATACTTTTTTTTATTATTATTATTGTATTAAATGTTTTAATAAATAAAATTTAAATTTTAACAGTAGCCTACAATATCACTTTTAGAATCTCCAGACTTCCTCCATTTTGCTGGTTATTTTCTAAAGCAGCTGCTTAGCAAACTTCACAGCTCTATTTATCAGTCCAGAAACGGCTGTTAATAGATTAACGGTTGAGCTGACGGAAATTGTGCAAAAAAATGATCAAATGCGCCTCTGGATTATCTATTAGGGTTGGGGTATAATTATTTATTACCTATTAGGTGTTAGGGTCAGCATTGGTATATGGATTAGGATTGTAAATAATAAAATAATGTTGCTGATCATTTGCTTTCAGACTAAATTGAACCTGTGAAGTTTTTAGGCAGACGCTAGTTTGTTTCCATATAATCTAATCTAAAGATGACTCGATGGCTTCCATTTAACCTAAAAAAAATTTTAAAAAGTATTTTATAAAATTAACATTCAATAAATTATAGTGATAAGATAAACAATCTTCGATCAAGCTGTGTTTTAGTGTACTAGATTACAATGTCTTTGGTATTTAAATTTTGTACATTTATTAACGATGGCTTTAAATCTTAACATTTTCTTAATTTAAAAAAATGTAAAAAAAAGTCAGGCCTAGGAAAATAAAAAAATTAAAGTAAAAGAACGGAAACATGTTTCGATATAAGCTTTTACATTTTTTGCAGATATGCTGAAATTCATCAATCATTGACTCGTTTCTCCACAACTAACCTTTTTCATTACTCAGTTGCATTCGTTGTACATTATTTTTATGCCAAATTTTATTAAAATAAAATAAAACAACACGTAAATTATTATAGCTTATTGTGTTTCTCGTCGATTTTAATATTTTGACAAACCTTATAAGTTTCAATCCAGTAATGGACTTTACTTGAATTGTTATATCATTCTGAAGCTGCTAGTGTGCAAATATGGTTTTAGATAAACGGTCATTTTAAACTAACGTTACAGCCCGAAGGATAAAACAATTTTTTGTTATTTACAAATTTTTATTGTAACATTCTTGCACCATACGTTACATTTCTGTACTAAGTTGCGCTTATGTACTTCTGTTCATCCTTTTTGCCTTGAGTTCAGGTTCTGCATTTTACAGTCTTGCCATTTTTGCCACCATAAATCCATTTTTGAGACTTTGGTATCTCTGTAAAGAGAAGAAATTCACTATTTTCCACACCGTCGCTGCATGCACGATCGAACACCAGATCTAGCACCGCAGCGCCTTGGAAAACTTTTTTTTAATGTTTAAACTAGGCTGTGAAATTGTAAATTTTTATTACTTTGAAGGTCGGTTAAACGTTTAAACTACTCATTATTTCTTCTGAACTAAAATTAAATTCTGAATAAAGGAATCGCACAAAAGAAATAATACTTACTATTTTTGAGCTGAGAAAAATGCTTTAAATTCCTGAATGAAGCATTTGTACTTTATTTTAATGACTACATACCTGGAAACTTTTACTATTAATTATAAAATGAGCGATTCTCAATACTCTCACAAATTTTATGCTTTTTATGATACATTTTATGGAATGACTACATTTTATACAGTTAAAATAAAACCACCATATGATTACTTATCACTACAAGGACATACAAAACGAAAACAGTCTCAAAATAAACTAATATTTATTATACTTAATTCATTGTTAAATGTACAGTATATAACAAGTTACATGTATATTTTTTTTGTTTAGACTAAAGAATTAGAATCAAGTTTTGTTTATTCCAGATTTAAATGTGGAATCAAATGGTACAGAGGATGAGGAGGAGCCGGCTTCTAAGAAGTTCAAATCATTAAGTAACGAGTAGATGCTGATATTCATCATCATTTTCCAAACTCAGGTCATCCTGTTAATAAATGCATGAAAAGAATAATTGTTAACTTTTAAACTTGTAAATAAAAAATAGTCTATTTTAAAATAAAGTATGACAAATTAACCCTTATATAATTCTACATGACACTCGTTTCATAATTTCAATTAACAGCAAAAGTGTGTTAAATTATTTCGATCATTGATTGAGAAAGAGTACAGGAATTGCTTTAAAGATCAAATGTAACGCATTGTTTTTATTATTATTGATTTTCAAAGATTTTTACTATAAAGAAATATCCGCCAGAAAAAATAAATAAATTAAAAAAAAGTTATTTACAATTCATTTTTAAAAATAATTGTCTTTCTTAAAACAACATTGTCTACTGTATATGCTTGGGGAGATATTTCGTTACGTCAGTGTTGAGAAACGAATAGCGCTTGCTATACTAAACTAGAATATTCGCTATCTTCGTCAGCTAAAGGCTAGAAATCCTACGGACTAATTGTTTAAATACTTGTAAAAAAATCAAAACGACCTTTACTATAAGCTGTACATAAATCTATCTACAGTACATGATTAATTAATAGGAGGAAAATAGTGTAGAACCAGTTTCGTCTTCAAATTAATCTCGGACCCCCAAACAATTTGAAATCTACCTTTTTGTGATCTCGGACGGAGGACAGGAATATTCTTAAATTTATCATTAAATAACTTTTTTTTATGCATTTGATGCAGTGGAATATTTTTTTTTTAGTAATTATTTTTGAAAATCAATAATAAAAAATTGAAAAAAATCCATTTCATTTGACCTTTAACTTCCATAATGATCAATCTGCAAATAGGCATTACAGTAAAGCATTTCTTTCTAGAATGAAATGGACAACATGCTGACCTTTTAATATTTTATGTAAAGTGCCAACTTGAAGAAAATATGATTCCTGCTATAGATTCGATCAATCTGTGATGCACAATAAATGATCGATTTAAGGACTAGTTAAAAAAAGTTACTATTGGCAGACATTGAATGATAAAAGGACGGAGAATAAATTAAACATAGCCAACTCAGACATTCAATCAAATATATACAGTATATATTTTTTTTTTAGGAAATAATAAAACTTTATTCCACCCGCATAAATACTTCAGGACTTATTGCTAGGTTAAGAATTAAGAAACCTACAGTAGATGTGTGGGTCATGAGACAAACTGTTTTATTATCCAGTAGGTAATAATGAATTATGGTATCTGTTATCACTGATGACCACTTGAAGATTTAAATCCAAGCAAAGGTGGAAATAAAGATCCTATTACGAATATTTAAGTTTGCCCATATTTTATAGAAAAGTTACTAGGAGTAATATGGTTTCCTTTTTCATTTTTAGGGAGTTTGAAATGTAAACATTATAAAAGTAGAATAATTAAAGGCATAGGATAAAATTTCCATGATAGGGTGGGTGCTAAAAGTAAGGTTAATCCTATAGAACTCATTCCAGTCTGGTCAACTTGCAGAGTCTGGTCCTCTTACAAGAGTTTTGGAACATATTAGGCCTATAACACATTCAGTTAATAATTAATAATAATAATAAATAATAATAACTTCGCTTTATGATGGCCTGTTAAGTTAGGGTTCACTGATATTTTACTTTTTTTTTTTTTTGCATTACAGTTAAAAATCTTGTAGGTATTTGTGGTATTGCAAATAATATAGAACACTCTTGTTTTTGCTTAATATTATAATCATTAGGGTTTGAATTAGGATTTTTCATATTGCAGCAATTTCTGCTTTTAATTTTCCCTCGAAAATAACTGGCCTTGAAGGCCTGGACACAACCATATTATAAATTTATTTGGAAATTTTGTTTCATTTACAAAATAATTTACTAAAGAGATGCTATTATTGGTTGCACATTAATACGCTATTGGTGGAAAGGAGATGATTTCAAATGTTTAAGTTCCTAAATTCAAGCATTGATTTTTTTTAGTCAGATATATGAAATGCTGGTTAAGATATTGTCTACTACCCCCTTGTTTATAGTCAAACTCACTAAGCTGTAATTATTAATTTCTATGTTGAGGGTTCATTTTGAGTAAAGATTAAACCAAAGAATAAGCTAGACCTATCAATCCTAATCAAGTAAGCCAAGTGATCAGTATATTTTCTCACCTGGGAAACATCTTGTACATATCACAATTGATTTCTATTTAGAATTTTAAATTCACAAAATATTTCAATTTTTAGTCAAATAATTTAAATATCGCTAAAAATATTTTATTATTACCCTATAATTAAGTAGGCCTATTCACTTAAATATTTTTAATTGTTGTCATTTTAATGTTTGAACAATATACAGTATATTAAGAAATCTTAACACCTGAAAGAAAATACTTTTGCTTGGATTATCTAGTGTCCTCTTAAGGGAAATTTAAGTATTTTTTTTTATTTCATATAGAAATCAAATGAAGGCAGTAAACTTTGCAAACGTTTAGCTATGCAACATTAAAAATCTGGATTTTCTAGAACTTATTTTAGACCTACAATAAAATATCTAAAATCATTTCTAGAGTGAGCAGCTGCTCAAATTGAAATTTGAATTAAAGTAGCACTGCTTTAAAATTAGTTTCTTAAAAGTGTAATTTTGACCGTTAGATAATTGCAATGATAAGGAAATCATTTTTTTTTGCTGTTTTTGTTTACTTCAAGAAATCCTATTACTTTAGCATTTTTTCCAGGTAACAATTGACTACTTAATTACTACTATTGTATACCTTGAACAGCAGCTCTAGTTTTGTTTTATTTATCTTCCATCCCATTTGAACCGGCTAGTAGTGGCTGAACTCGAGAGCAAATGGTTTTGTTTGATGTAGCTGGTCCTTAACATTTCATTATCTTACAAGATCATTCTTCCTTCCAAGATACAATATTTTTCACATTTTGGAGGTTTTGAAAGCACACCAATAAATGGGGAAAATAGCCAATAGATCAAAATTTTTTGTTTTTCATGGGTTTGACTTTGAAAATTTTTTCCTTACCAGCTCTAATGGGATTTGTATATAACACAAGTGAAAATGTGTGTGGGATACGACAATCTGATTTATGATCAGGAAAATTACTTCCCTAATATGGTTGTGAAAGGGTTAAATATACAGTAGTTTATTGAAACTAAGAATCCCTAAAGACTAAGCAGTTTTACAAATTTATTTTCTTAATATTTATTGTTCAAAATGCATGGAAAATAATCGGAAAGTTTCTGTAGACGTACAATGATGCAGCATAAAAGTGAAAGGAATAGATAAAAAATTAGAAACTGACCTTGAAAATTACAGCGATGGAAAAATAAGGTAAAATAATTAATCCAATATACTATAATTTGTATTTATCTATCACTCACCATTAATTGTTTCTTTGATTTTGGATAACCTTCTAAAATTGCATCTACTATAGTATTAGCCTGCAACAAATAGAAAAAAAAAAAAAAAATTTTTTTTCCAACCATGGAGACACAACAAAGTAATTAAAATGCAATGTTTGAAATAATTTTTTGTAGGTTTCCTATAACCCAAATATTATAGTTTGTGTTATGATTAGGGATTAAAGCTCTTACTCCCAAATTAATAAAAAAAAAAGTGTTTTTTTTTTTTTAAATTTACTAGATGAATTGCCTAACCAACACAAAGATAAATAATAATAAAATGCTATTAGAATCCTATGTATTTTTTTTCTTTAAAAATGTTTACTATTAATATTTACTATGTAAATTGTACTTTAAAGTGGTTTATCTATGTGTATTTTTGTAAAAACAATGCTTGTTTAATTTATATTTGGTCCAAAAACGCATCAAAATTCGACTTTTATGCCAATATGTATCAAATTGTCAACCCTTCTTATGACAAATTTTGGCAGAAAAACCTCGCACCGATTCCAGAGAATAGTAATAGTGATTGACTGGTTGTCAGACCAGAATAGGGACCGTTTCCTTTACAGACCAATCAGAATGTAGATCAGTGATTCAAAGCTTTATTTATTATT
>PXIH01S0038485.1:0-11533 GCA_003024985.2 Euperipatoides rowelli
TTACAGGTAGTGTACTGTAAGTTTACAGGTTAGGCTACAACTTTGTGTTATGCTGTGACTATCTTGTTTTAAGGTTAGAACAGCATATCACATCACCGGGGGCTCTGAAAAAATCGGCCTGGTCTTTCACGTAGAGAAAGATCAGTGTCGATGACTAATTCCCGATAAAAATTAAATCATTCTTTACTTGTTTTAGTAAAAAAAATTAAATTCTGCCAAAGAAAAATAAAGTAATTTGGCTAGAAAAGAGAAAATATTCTATCTCTTAAGATTTGTAAGTTTAACATAACTAATTGGTCATATTAAATCTAACTAGTATCCTATTAGTTTTACTGACTATAGGAATATTAAAATGAGCAATATATAAAAAAATTTAATTTACCGAATTCTATACGGTATCAATCTTAACTTTTATTTCAGAAAGAAGATATTAACAAGTGGTTTTTAAATTAACCGAAAATTCTTTATTGAATTCAAATAAGATATTTTAATCTATGTGGAATAATTCACACTATGCTGAGCTTAGAAAGTACGTATTGGCTTTCTAAAAATTAGTCTTCAACCGAAGAGAAGAGAAAAAAAAATTAAATTGTTTTGTCAATTAATTTGACTTTAGGGTTTATCAAACTTAAAAGATTTTTTAAGAGATGAGAGTCTATGTTAAGGTTAGACATAGAATTAGAATTTAAGTATACGGTACTGTTGTGTACGGTACATACTTAATAAATATTTTGGACATGTGGAAAAAATTTTAGATTTTTACCCAAAAATAAAGTTATTTTATATGTATTTGTTCATATGATAGCATATCTTATCCAAGACCAAATCAAATCTGACATGAATGCATCTCAAGTGTATGGCTGCCGTCTTTTGCTAAGAGATATTGCTGCTAGCCCAATGGGAATATATTGTTGTACTATCGATTTGTAAAACTACACATTTCACTTACAAGGACTAGTTTCAACAGACAACAAATCAAAGCTAGGATTAACCAAGTGAGAATGCAACATGGAGCAGAAGGGAAGATGAGGAATGGAAAGATCGGGCTGATAATATGTTTATAATCATTACAAATAACATATTTCTTTTTTTATAAAAAAGAAAAAAAAAAATTATTTATGTCCATAGAAGATTACTTATTTTGACTATGGAAGGTAAATTTTTATTAACTACACTAAGATTAATAAAATTTAAGAATTAAAATAAGTCATGGATATTGACTTAGTTGTTTAGGTTAGATTTTAACCAAGCATTCTATCAATGAGCGTTCCAGACACTATTTAAGGTTTCTGGGGAACAGAAAATATTTTAAAGAAATTGTGGATATTGGCTAATATCCTGGTGATAGAATAAGAGTTTCTCGGATAGTTTTACTTTTAATTTAAGTGCTTTAATTTTTAAGAGTGTTTCTGTCTCAACTTAACGACAAAGGGAATCAAAAAACGTCATAGAGTTTCAAAATAAAAGTTTTGTGAAAGAAACTAACACATTAATTTTTGTAGAAAAAATAGATTTAACTAAATTGTTTGGTACTATCCAAAAATTCAAAGGCTTAGGGCCTACATAATCAAACGTCCTGACTCAGCCAGTTACGGTCTGAGTCTTTCCCAGGGAAGCCATCTCCGTGAGGTAAAGGCAGATCTACATGCACATCCACAGCGAGATCTGTCCCTAGTTTGATCAGCAATGGAGGATCGCCCACCGAGAACGCATTCTCTCTAGAATTATGGATAGCACGGTCTCCAAACGAAAGTAGACAAAGCATTTATTCTTTGGAGATCAATATGGATTTGAAAACTATGGGTTTTCGGGATCGAAAAAGAAGAAAGATGAGAGATTGACGAAACTTATCATTTAAAGGTATAAATAAAAGATAAAGGATATTCTAGGATGTATATCCTATCCAACTGTGTCTACAGTTGATGTTTTTAGTCAGTGACTAGTTTGAAATTATGTCAGGTTTTAATAAGCAAAAATATACAGTATCTGTATATTTAAATGAACGCAAAATGTATATTACTAATTAAAGAATATCTATCTCTAAGTTTTTATTTACTTAAAGGATTGGCCAAGGGAAAGGTTCATGCACTAGGCATTGAAACCAAAGGTTCATGCATTAAGCATAGAAACCAACATCTAACAGAGAAAATGTCTATGAGAGTTTTATGTTTGTTGCCACCAAAGATAAAATAGAGCATTTTTATGCAGATGAGAGGCAAAAATTGCCTAAGTCAAAACTGTCATGGATTAAGCCTTATTGGACGGTTAATCAAACTAGCTAAAAGGTTCAACTGTACCGGAAGAACACTAGACATGTACAGTGACTAAAAAAAATAATATGAGCAACTATAGGCTCTAAAGACTACTATTATCAGGGTCGAAAATGTATTTATATACCGGTAAAGTAAAATATTTGGCCTAAATAATTAATAAACAAATCCTAAGCCTAGGAAATGTAAGTAAGCTAAACTAAAACCTTGTGTATGACATAACTAAGTTTGACTTTTAAAAAAACAACGAGAAATTAAGATTAACTTTAAGAAAAAATTGTTACAAAAAAAAGTTTTTTTTTTTTTTGTAAAAGTGGAGCAAGGCTGTTCTTTCATAGCAAATAATTATTTGGACAGATTAAAGGTATTCTTGGTTTCCTAAAGTGTAAAAGCCATTATGGGCAATTAAAATATTTAATAAAAGATTTGGCAAAAAAACTGTATTTTGCATAATAAGGGTGCCTGTATAGGCATTTAGGCTAACTAGTGAAGTTAACTAAATGTTCTATTTAATAAAAAAAAATATTTTTCCTGCTTTACAGGTAAGTAAGTGCTTTAATAGCATTTAGGCAAAAGTAATGAAAATTAATTTTATGGATCATCAAAATTAAAACAGTTAAACTCCTGCTTTGCATAAGGTATCCAAAGATGACATCACATGGCACTGAAAGAGAGAACAAGCTTAAAATCCAGGGCTTAACAAACAGAAGCCAATTATGGCCAGTAATGGGCAACTGGTCCGCAAGTACTTACGAAGATAGAAGCTACTTCTCCTCACACTACCACAGATAACATGATTTGGACAAGTATACAAGAACCAGAGAACAACTGAGTCAAGTTGATCAAAAATAAAAAATTTAAAAGCAACAAAATTTCTAACTTAATTTTTTGGGAGAAAGGGCGATAAAAAAAAATTAGTTTTTGTGCTGCGTAATGATATAGCTTGTTAATCAAGCCAGATCTATTTTATCAAAATAGAAGACTGAATCTCAACAGATTCTGGAATGAATAATAAAAAAATTAATTTATATAAGATTAGTTACTTGTATGTAACAGTGGCAATACAGTTCTGTCCTATCATGAACTGTTTAAACTTAAATCAAATATATTTTTGAAAAAAAAAAAAATTGAATATTGGGATTGTATTAGTTCAAAACTCTGATGAACTGTAAAGATCGTCTGTCATGAGACTTTAAGTAACAAAGATGTATAAAACTTCTGCTAATTTATATATATAGAGAAAAAAAAAAAATTTAATAGCTGGGACCACAGCTGTATAAGTTCAAACTTTTAAGAACTAAACTTGTCTTTTGCAAGACTACATAATATAAGTATTGTACTATATTTGTAGTAGGCTAATACTTGTTAAAAAAAAAAATTGTAGAAAATGGTAATTAATTTAACCATAACAATAAAATATTAAATGTTGATTGCTGTCAAGAAGATTTTGAGACTTACTCAAAAATGATTTTGAAATAAAACAAAGTGGTGTATTTCTGAATAAAAAATACTAAGGGATAGGATCTTATAAAAAAAATAAATTGAATAAATCAAACTAAAGATGAAATCTTAACTTTAATATTATTCTAAGTTTATAGTTACTGTAAGACCTGAATGAGATGAATATCTCAAAGTAACAACACTATGTTAATTTCATTGGTGGCAACAATTCAAACATTTTGAGAAGAGATGCTCAAAGGAAGCTGTAATTTACAATTATAGTAAGATAAAAAGATAATTTTAAGCAAATGACATCATGTGAGATTGCTTTAGGATTAGAGATATTTAATTATGCAGCTAAGAGCATCTAGAAGTTTTAAGTAACCCATACATTGTTTAGATTTTCTCCTACAGTACTTAAACTATGTGTTTAAGGAGTCTTTACTGTATTAATTATGGGAAGATTAGAGAAAAGAATGTTTATGTTTTATGGCATAAGGATATATATATGGCATAAGGATATATACATGACATGATATTTTAATGCATAAAAGCAGAAAGATATTTAGATTGATATACCGATAGGCTAATGTGGTATATCGGATTATAGTGAGAGACGACAACAATAAAATTTTGGCTGAAGGCACAAAGATTTTAAAATTAAAAATACCAGTAGGCTATTTTGGTATAAGATGTTTGGGAGAGATTTTAAGATTAATTATACCAGTAGGCTATTTTGGTATAAGATGAAGATGTTTTGGAAACAACAAGCAAGAAGGCTACGATATAAAAGGTAAGATTAAATAATAAAAAAAAATTATTTGATTGGACTTGAGCAAATTATTTAAGAATATGGTGTTCTAAATATAAGATTATTTTGATTTAGAAAAAGTGTTTAATCAACCTAAAATTTTAGATCTAGGCTTGATTTAGATTTTAAAATTAACATTTAAAATTTATTCTTGATTTTTAAGATCAAAAAAGTCTTTTAGCATAGAATTTAACTATCTTAGTCTTCAATATTGCAGGCAACATGGTCCAATAATTCGGTTCCAACACTGTTGGAGCTCACAACAACCTCGGAATTATCAAACTAAAGAACAATGTTCTCACAAAGATTGTTAACACAGAATGTCAAAATTCAGAATAAAGATTGTTAAAAAAAAATTATTTTTAAACAGGTAACATTCTGTTGTAATAAAAAAAATTGAGGGAATGGAGAGGGAAAATTGCATGGCTTTAGGTGAAAACTTTTAACTTTATTTAAATGAAGCTAAATATCTAGAAAACTATAGGATGAGTGCCCATGTGCATATACAAAGAGACAGACTGAAGATCTCAAGTTAAAAAAACAAAACATATCATNAAATTAAGAAAAATGGATTAGGCATATAATATTTATACAAAAAAAATTAAAAGGAGGTTAGCCTACTATTTTGTGGCAAGTTTACTCCTCAAGTCATATCTGCTCTTTTGAATTGGAGCAGGAGGCACATTTGTAGGAATTATTTTTATGGGATCTTCTATGTCTAAATTTTTGTCTCTTAGATTGTATCTGAAAATATGCACTATGTTATACTTTCCTAGATATTTTTTATTTAGGTCTTCAATTTCATAGACCAAAGGGCTTAGTTTGTTTTTTATTTTAAAGGGTCCTCTCCAGGGTTTCATGAGGCTAGCCGTTATCTGCTTGTCTTTTCCTCCTTGTGGGAATGCTCTTAATTTAATTAGATCACCCACCTCAAAGTTTCTGATTGTGCACCTTTTATCATATTGAGCCTTTTGCTGTTGCTTATTTTTCCCTAGATTTATTTTAGTTTGGGCATTAATTTCTTTAAGATTTTTAGCCTGTGCTGTAACTCTATCAGTTATGGATATGGTCTCAGTATCTGAGGGAAGAATTGTGTCCCAGGGGAGATTTAGCTCTCGGCCTAGAAACAACATGGCAGGTGTATAACCTGTGGCCAGATTGACTGAAGAGCGCATGGCTAAAAGAAATTCAGGGATGTGATTGTCCCATTCTCTATGTCTAGAATCAACAAAGACGCGGATTAGCCTTTTAATAATTTTATGTTGTCGCTCTACAGGAGAAGAGCTAGGATGGTAAACTGTAGTAAAGCTTTGTTTAACACCCCAAGTGGTGCATAGCTCTTTATAGATTTTGGACAGAAATTGAGGTCCATTATCCGATAGGATACGTTTTGGGATTCCATATCGGCAAAAGAATCCATGTAAATGTTTGCAGATAATTTTAGTTGAGCTATTTCTAATTGGAAAGACTTCCATCCATTTAGAATAGCAGTCTACAATGGTTAGAAGATATAAATTTTGGTTCTTAGACTTAATGTAAGGTCCCATTAGATCTACCGATATCAGGTCTAACGGCGCTGAAACAAAATTGGGCTGCATGGGGCCTTTTAAATTAATGTTTGGGCTTTTAGTTAATTGGCAGTCCTTACAGGTATTAACAAAAAGTTCTATATCTTTTTCCATAAGACTCCAATAGACTTTAGTTTTTAAATTTAAAAGTGTTTTTTGGACACCAAAGTGTCCTGCTGAGGGTTTACTGTGAAACTCATGCATAACTTTATAAATTAAGGTTCTAGGAACAACAATTTTAGGAGAAGTATTAGGCTGTTGTTTATTATGATAAAATAAGATATCATCTTTTATCAAGAAATTTTTATAATTAGAAATTTTATTATTAACTTTTAGTTGAGATATAATATTATTTAAATCTTGTTGTTTAGATTGTTGTTCCTTAATTTCTTCAAGAGTCACAGGGCCTAAACTAAGTTTTAATTCTACAAGAGAATTAAGAGAGAAGATTGGGGGAGATAATTTATCAGAGAAAGAGTTCTCTTCGGTATCTAGAGGGGGTTGAATAGTGCCTCTAGAAAGAGCATCGGCAATTAAATTATCTTTACCCTTGACATACTCTATGTCATAATTGTACTCTTGCATTATAAGAGACCATCTGCATAATCTACCTTTTAACTGTTTAGTTTTCATGAGCCACTTAAGGGCTGCATGATCAGTATAGATTGTAAATTTATTTGACTGTAAATAAGGCCTAAATTTAGATACAGCAAAAATTATAGCAAGAGCTTCTTTTTCTGAAATGCAATAGTTTAACTCAGATTTTTTAAGAAGTCTGCTTGTGTACTCTATCACCCTTTGGTGACCATTACTATCTAGCTGCCACAATACCGCGCCGATTCCGTTGTCACTGGCATCTGTGTGGAGTCCGAAGGGTTTAGAGAAATCTGGGAGGGCTAATGCAGTATTAGGGTCTGAGAGAGCTAGTTTAATGCTCTCAAATGCACTCTGGCATTCAGGAGTCCAAAGGAAAGTTTTCTTTGGGTTTTTCCCAGAAGTAAGTTTAGATAAGGGGCGGGCAATGTGTGAAAAATCTTTGACATGGCGTCGGAGCCAGCCGGCCATCCCAAGGAAAGATTGGAGTTCTTTAAGATTAGAGGGGATTTTGAATTCTGAGATAGATTTGATTTTTTCATCATCTATGAGAATTTTTCCCTCACTAATGGTTGAGCCTAAGAATTTGAACTCCTTTCTTGTGAATTGAGATTTGTTTAATTTTATATAAAGTCCTGCATCATGAAGAAGTTGAAAGACTTTATTTAGATGGACTAAGTGCTCTTCGAAGGTTTGAGAAAATACCACCACATCATCTAGGTAGGCCAGTGCAAATTTATGAAGGGCTGGGGCTAACACCTTACTCATTAGTCTATTAAAAGTAGCGGGTGCAGTTTTAAGCCCGAAAGGCATTCTCAGACATAAAAACTGGCCCTCGTTGCACACAAACGCTGTCTTTTGAATATGGGGAGGATACATTTTGCACTGCCAAAACCCACTGACAAGATCAAGAGAAGAAAGATAGCGGGCACCTTGTAAGGATCTCAAGATATCGTCCATAAGGGGCATGGGGAAGCTGTCTGACTCTGTAATTAAATTTAATTGACGGTAGTCAATACAGAATCTGTGGCTACCATCTTTCTTTTTCACAAGATGGACAGGGGCTGAGTAAGGAGACCTTCCTTCTCTAACCACTTCCATCTCGATCATCTCCTTTAAATTTTTATTTATTATGGCAGTTTTTTCAGGGGTTTCAGGGTATTTTCTCCGATTAGTGGGGGGGGCGTTCCCAGTGTCAATATGGTGTTCGACCACGTCAGTGACACCTGGAATCTCACTGAAATTATGTTGGGCAGATAATAAGAAGGCACGAAGTTTAGATTGTTGGGCATGATTTAAGATAGAGGGTTTAAGAAGAACTTCATCTAAAAGTTCTGAAAAAGATTTATTAGAGTCGGATCTAAGGATGCTGTTAACAGATTTTGTGTTAATGTCCGACTCATTATCGGAGTCAGAATCAGATTCGTCATCAGATGGATTATAGATTTCTCGTTGGAATATAGTAGAAAACTCACAGTTGATCAGGCTGCTCGCTTCATCTATAAGTTGTTCAACGATTTTCCCATCTGGCTCTGTAGCTATAGTGTTAATCACTATATTTTCACAGAATTCATCATAGACATGGCTGTCAACACAAGATATGGCTCTTATTATTAATTTGGGGATTTCCCTAACATTATTTAAAAGTTGGTGGTCAACTTTTTCTGTTGGGATGAAATCTAAAGTTTGTTTTTTATTGTTGACATACCATTCTAATCTGTTATCTAGCTGATTAATGCCGACTCTATGTTTATGGGCAAAATCTTCCCCTAGAAGAAGATGGTGAGAAAGTTGTCTAAAGACTGAAATTTTTTGATTAAAAGTGGAATTTCCTATCTTTATATCTAAATTTACACACCCTAGACTATTCCAGTCTTTATCCCCGATTGCCAATTTTACGGGACGGAATTCTTTTCCTAATTTAATTTGAGGGTTTGCCTCTTTTATTTTTAAAAAGATCTTTTCACTCAAGCAAGAGATGTCGGCTCCTGAATCGACTCTAGCCTGAAAGGAGACAGGGCCTATAGTGACATAGACTATTGCAGATCTTAAATCAACTGAACTAGGATAATTAGATGTGTCAACTGATTTGACAGCTGTCTCATCAGTAGAAGCATTATTAGTGTCACTAATTTTTATGTTATCTAGCTCAGTTAAAGAATATTTATTGGGGTTATCTGAATTTTTAGAAAGATTAGGGTCGGACTTTTTAATGTCTGTTTGTAACCTACCAGTCTGTCCGGTTCCTGGAGGTTGATTTAGTTTAAAGCATCATTAGAGGCTGAGCTAGACCTATTATTTTTATTTTGTTTGGGGCCTGATTTTACATTACCCACTCTAGCAGAAGATTTATTTTGATTATTATTGTTATTATAGTTTTGTCTAGAATCATGTTTTTTATAATTATTATTTTGATTATTACTATTATGGTTACCGGTACCATTATTTGAATTATTATTGGAATTATTCCTATTATTATTGTTTGAGTTATTCCTCTGATTATTATTATAATTATGTGTACCGGTATTTTTATTAGAATTATTATTATAGGAATTGTTCCTATTATTATAGTTTGAATTATAAGAATTTGAATTATTAGACTGATTATTGTTATTATAATTACTGCTAGAGTGGCTTTGATAATGATTGGGGCTTGAATTATTTTGATCTTGATAATTTTGGGGTCTAGAGTTATACCAGGTTCCACTATTTTGATTATTAGATTTATAATTATAGTTAGAACTGGAAGAATTATTGTTTTTAAAGGAATTGCCTGAGCTAAAAGATTTGGGCTTAGACTGAGAATCATTAATATCTGCTGCCTTGACAGCAATTCTCAGACTATTAATGAGATCCTGCTCATTATCGAACTCTCCTTGTAATAATAAAGGATTCCTAATTTTATAGGGCAAGAAAGAAATAGTATCGTTAGCCCATTCTGAAAAATGTCTACCTGGGTACGCTTTTTGTTGTAATCTTAGGCCAGAGATTAAATGTGCTTCCAGGTCAGAATCTGTATTAACTGGTGTGTTACACCAGACATGAATTTTCTTTTTATAAACATAAGGATTATGCCATTTGTTAATAAAGATGTATTTAAACTCATCCCAAGAGTCTACATATACTTCTTCTGCCCATAGTGCAGCTTTGCCATAAAGAAGTGGGATGAAGTTAGAAAGTTTATCGCCATCGTCATGTATATTAGAGTTAGCAAAGGCCTGTTCTATCCTTTTTAGAAATATGTTTGCTGAAATGTTGTCCCCATCAAATTTCTGCAAAGAGTGAACAGGTAGGCTACTTCTACCAAAATTAGAAGATTGAGGGGGGGCGGGGTATTGAGACATAGGGGCCTGTATAGGGCGATTATCTTCTAAGTCAGAGATGCAGAGTCTAATGGCGGCAACATCTGACATTAAATTGTTCATTAGGGATTCTGTTTTGTCCCCCCTATCAGCTAAGAAAGACATAGCTTTTTCCAATCTTATGATATGCTCTTTATTTTCAATTACAGTTTGCTGGGTATCTCTAAATAATCCTAAGCAAGTATGTATCTCAGAAAATTGTGATGTCAAAGTTTCAAAAGATTTGTGATTAGCTGACTTAATGTCATGTATTATAAGATTCATTTGAATCATATTATTGGCTAAGCCTTTAGCAATCTCTTCTCGATTAAGTTGTAGATTGACCCCTAATTCTCTAACAATGTCTGATAATCTGTCTATTTGAGAATTATCCTGATCTTTTGTAAAGGGAGTTGATACAAGAGGAGGGGTATCTTTCATTTTAAGAGAGATCTGGGAGTCAGGGCTTGACCCCAGCATTTTAGGCGGTGTATCCACTTTAGTGTCAAAAATGGGTTTATTTTTGGGAGAGGGTGATTTATTTTGGCTGCTTTTATTTGCAGATTTATTTGCAGACTTATTTGCAAATGTGTTGCTTTGTTTTGGCATTTTGTTTAATTTAAATTATACTAATAATTAATTTAATTAAAAGCTAGAATTTAAAAATGACCAAATTAGTAATGCCTTTTTTTTTTTTTATATTATATAAAAAAGAATATCAATATTATATTTTAATATGATTTTTATAAATTCACCCTAAAATATTTAATATATTTTATTTAAAAAAAAAAAACCTTTAAGTTTACCTGCCTCAATAAAATGAGTAATTACACCTGCACAGCTATGACAATCAGTTGACCTAATAAAAGATCGATAGAGGGAGAGAATTGTAAAGAAAACTAGACAGTCAATTGTAAGATTGGCTATCTACCTTTCTTCCCAAAATAATCTCACAATATGAATCCTTTTTTTTTCAATTTAAAAAAAAAAACAATGAAATGTAAATGTTAAATATCTTGTTCAATTTAACATAAAGTAATATACAGTCGTATATCAGAGAACTACCGTCTCAATCAAATATTAAAAAAAAAAGATTTATAGTGTCATAAACAATTAATTTATGACATGCAACAGAATAGGGAGAAAAAAAAAAAACTTTTCAATAGTTTACAATAGCTTTCTGCAGTCACCAGCTTGGATCGTTTTTTAATAACGAATTAATTGTAATAAAAAGACAATTCTTGAATATGATTTAAAATAATAGTAAAAGATTATTTTAATTAAACAAATAATGCATAAATAATGTCACATTTAGCAAATATCTCAGGATTTAAAAAAAAAAGATTGGATTATGCTCACAGATATTAATCTAAAAAAGAAAAAGCTTATCTTTTGCTATAATGGCTGCCAGACACACACGCACGTTGGAGACAAAATGGCGGATATTCGTTTTTGATTTTATTCACCTTAATTACCTAATTTAAACTAGAAAAACACGACGCCACTTGT
>PXIH01S0038488.1:0-16724 GCA_003024985.2 Euperipatoides rowelli
TCAATAAATTTATTTAGGTGGAACTTCCTTCGGGACTCCCCACCATTTTAAAGCCATACGCTAATAATAAATTTATTTATAAAGAAATAATTAAAGCAGATGTCTCAACAAACTTTTAAAGAGAAATTTATTGAAGAATTAAAAAAACACTCAGAACACGATTTTATAAAACCATTGTTTTATATAGGAGGAGATAGAGGAAGACATTTGAATAAATATAGAACCTTGTTTGGTGAGTTTCCAAATAATATTGAACGTAAAAATTCATGTATATGTACTCACCATATTGAATAACAATGTTATATTAAAAATAAAATTACTGAAGAAATTTTAGTTGTTGGCAATTGTTGTATAAATAGATTTATATGCAACACAGACCAAAGATGTGAACTGTGTAAAGAGCCACATAAAAATCGGAAAAATAATTATTGTAACAAATGTAGACTATCTAGAGCATCTAGTATTTGTACAGTTATTGTACTTGGATTATGGATAATGAAAATTTATGGGGGAATTTATTATTATTTCAAAAATGGTTTGAAGATAAAGATGGTTCAAATGAAGACGAAGATAGTTCCAACGAAAATTCTTAAACAATATTTTGTATTATTTAAAATATCATCATATTGAAATAAATGAATTTCATAATGACCATATTTACAATAAAGATGTAAATATTACATCAGATCCTTATTTATGTTCTTATAATGATGAATGTTTAAATAAAGATTTTTCTCTGGATGACTATATCGATTTTTCGGTATCGGTTTCTGATAGTATAAATAACTTTGAAGTATGTCATACATGTGACTTTTGTTCTTTTTTTGATACATGGTTAACAACAAACAATTCTTTATTTTTTGATACAGATACATCGTTTTCTGGTGACAGTGTATCTAAAAATTTAGGAGAATTTTCCAATAACAATATTCAAAAAAAATTTACAAAGTTACAATATAACAAACAAAGATTAGAAAAGAGACGTGAAAAAGAAAAAGAACGTAGATATAATTTGAAACAATTGTTTGATAAATTAGAAAAATGCTTACAATGTAAAAAACAACTGTCAAAAAATGAAATTTTACAAAAGAGCCAGACTTATATAAATTTTTTAGAATCTGAGTCTCAAAGATTAATTTTAACAAAAAAGGAACTTAAGAAAGAAAATTTTATGTTGCTTAAAAAATTGAAGTTAATGAAAAAGATTATGGAATAAATTAAACACAAAAGTATGGACTTAATTAATAATAAATTAAATATTGAAATTCAAAAGTTTTGCTTAGATTTAGAAAAAAAATATAATATAAACCATAATAATTTAATTGATTTGTGGTTTAAAAAAGAATCGACTGAATGTCTATGTGAGGTAAACCTTGAAAATAAAATAAAATTCAATCAAAAGTACAATTCTGATACAATTAAAATAATGAATATTTTATTTTTGATATGTTCAGATGGAGTTTTTGGAAAAATTGAAAACAACGACGTAAAACCCTTAACAGATGAAGATGAAAAAATTTGTGTTAAATTTGGATATAAAATTATGATTGGGTGTTTAAATGATATTCCAATTTAATCGGTCAAAAAATTATTTTTAAATTTTAATGGTTTTTAACCATTAAAATTTAAATTAAAAATTAAAATGATATTTCTTCATTGTTATAATTTTTATAATAGAAATTATGGCTCAGTGATTACGATTACGAAATATGTTATGGTTAAAGTTGTGTTGATAACTATGGTTTTCACTATGAAGTCTATTAATTTCAGCTAAATTTTTTCTATTTTCGGCTTCAGAACTTTTAATTACATTTTCTTTAATTTGAATTTTTCTATTTGCGTCTTCTAAAAATCTTGTCAATTCATTAACTCGTTGGGTTAGTTGATTATTTTGTTGGGTCAGTTGATTGTTTTGTTGTTGTACTTGTTGTAAGGTTGACATTTTTATATCCCATTAATTAACTTTAAAAAATATATTTGATATATTTTTTATAATAAACGGCTATAATGAATTTTATAAGAGAAAACGAAACAAAGTATATATTATCTACTTATAAGTCAATGACACCTAAAAATTTAATGGAATATCTATTAGAATATAACTATGACAACGATTGTGTTTATATTTTTAATAACCTACCTAAAGAGGCAAATGATGAACAAATAAAGGTAAATGACCAAAAGTTAAAACAATTAGATGTTATGATTGAATTTATGAAACAATATAATAAACAAACTCGACAATGATATTTATCTATTAGAACATCAATTGGAAAATAAAAGGGAGTTAAATAGACAATTGGGAATATTTTAAAACCGAGATTGTGGTTTTAAAATAGAGCCCGGCAACACATTTTTGTGCCGGAACAGGTTGATTAAAGGCCTAAACCGTGATGGAGAAGAAAATAGAGCCATAAAAATTGATTATTTGTTTTTGAAGAGATTTAAAAAATCAAATGTACATTATAAAATGGAGAAAACAATGTTTGCATATTCGTGGCATCAAACAGATGATGAAACGAAAAATTGGTCAAAAAGTAAAGAATCTTTAAGAATTTATGGTATAACAGATGATGGAAAAACAACTTGTCTTATTGTTAATGATTTTAAACCATTTGTTCATATTGAATTACCATCATCAATTAATTGGAGACAAAAAATAGGCGGGCAACCTAAAGTTCAAAAAATTATGGATTATTTAAATTTTATATTAGGAGATTTAAAACCTGTGAAAAACAGAACTATTTTTATAGATAAGTATAAACTTTATGGATCAAATTATGTTCAAACATCTCCGGGAGTGTTTCAAAGAAAAAAGTTTCCGTATTTAGTTCTATTTTTTGAAAGTCGTAAACATATAAAAAATTTAGAATACAAATTAAAAAACACTGTGGATGTTCCTGGTTTTGGTAAAATAAAATTAAATGTTAGAGAAACAAACGTGTCGCCAATTCTTCAATTATGTGTTGAAAGAAATCTTCCATCTGCAGGTTGGATTGGTTTTAAAGTAGAAGGAAGAGGAGCATTAACTGGATATGGAGAACTCGTAGAAAATAAAAAGAAATTTACAGATTGCGATGAAGAATATATAATATCCAAAAACTATATATATTCTATTGACAAACACGTACCCGTTAAAACTAAAGTAATGGCATGGGATATAGAAGTATATTCTGAAGATGGTAATTTTCCAGATGCGATGAAACCTGGAAATGTTGTTTTCCAGATTTCGTGTATATTTTTTATAGTTGGAACTAGTTATAAACAAAAATATTTATTAACATTAGGAGATCCATTAGAATATAAAGAAAATAAGAATGAAGAAGAAAGTATAGAAGGTTGTGGTAAAGATACTATAGTATATAGGTTTAAAACTGAAGAAGACCTTATTATTGCGTTTTCATCTTTACAAAAACGAGAAAAGCCACATATAACAACTGGCTGGAATATATTTAATTTTGATACAACGTTTTTGTTAAAAAGAGCAAAATTACATAGATGTCTTCCAAACTTTTTATTACAAGGATTTCCAAAATACCAACTTGGAAAAGAAAAAGAAGTTAAATGGCAGTCAAAAGCATATGGAACAACAGATTTAAAATTTATAGATTGTGAAGGAATTTTATGTATTGATTTAATGGATGCTGTACAAAAGGAACACAAACTAGATAGTTATTCTCTTAATTTTGTGGCAAAACATTTTTTAGGCTCAAAAAAAGATGATTTAAAACCAAAAGAAATTTTTATTTGTTACAGAGAAGGTATTAAGAAAGAAGTTAAAAATATAGTCATTCATCCATTATCTAATAATTTAAATATATATTTAGGAAAGGAAGAAATTCTGATAGAAAATAAGAAATTTAA
This sequence comes from Euperipatoides rowelli, assembly GCA_003024985.2. Lineage (NCBI taxonomy): Eukaryota > Metazoa > Onychophora > Udeonychophora > Euonychophora > Peripatopsidae > Euperipatoides > Euperipatoides rowelli. Next base: position 3,865 of record PXIH01S0038488.1, read on the forward strand.
GAAACCATTAAAACCTTTTTTTCGTATTCAAAATGCTGGTAAATTAGTAAGTGACGAAGACGATTCTGTATTTCATGTAAATTATAGAGGTGAAGTGTTTTCATTTTTAATAGCAGTTCATGACGAAGAAAAATATGAAACCAAAACTGTATCAGAGTTTAATAATTATAAAAATACTTATGGAACATATACATTGTCAGCTCAAAAAGCAATGGCTAAAGTAGGTAAATATTGTGTTCAAGATAGTGTTTTGGTAGCCGACATATTTGAACATTTACAAACATGGCTATCTTTTTCTGAAATGTCTAGAACTTGTACAACTCCAATAATGACAATACATGTTCATGGTCAACAAGTTAAATTTTTTAATCAAGTTTATAAGTATTGTTACGACCATAAAACGGTAACGGATAAAGAAACATATAAAGTAGATGAAAAAGAAAGATATAGAGGTGCCGAAGTTTTTGATCCAGTGCCAGGATTAAAAAGAAATGTTGTTCCTTTAGATTTTGCATCACTTTACCCAAGTTTAATTATTGCAAGAAACATGTGTTATTCTACTTTTGTAGACAATGATGATATACCTGATGAAATGTGTCATGTTATGGAATGGGATGATCATGTTGCTTGTAGTCATGATCCAAAAGTTATTCGTAAAAATGCTATTACAGAGGAGTTAGAAAAGTTAAAAAAGATTGCTAATGCTAAAAAAATGTATACCCAAGGAACAAGAACATATAAGAAAATGATGTGTTCGTATCTTGTTATGGAGAATACAAAAGAAAAGAGTGAAATGTCTAAACATTTAAAAGACCTTGATAGAGAAAATAATGAATTGTTAAATATAGTTAATAAACAAACTCCTGGTTATATAGAAAGTATAAAAAAGAAAATATCAGACTTAACATCTGAAAGATCAGAGATTACGAAAAAATTAAGTAAGAGTGTAATGTGTGTTTCTAATCGAAGATATAGATTTCTAAAAGAACCGAAAGGAATTTTACCCACAATCATACAAAATCTTTTAGATGCCAGAAAAAATACAAGAACTGAAATTAAAAATTACAAATCAAGATTGGCATTGTTAATGACAAAAGAAAACAAGTCTAAAGAAGACATTAATGAAATAACATCTATAGAAAATTTATTGCCAATTTTAGATAAACGTCAAAATTCTTATAAAATTAGTGCTAATTCTATGTATGGTGCAACTGGAGTTAGAGTTGGAGCTTTACCATTCATGCCCATTGCAATGTGTACCACTTATATGGGTAGAAAAAGTATTGTGGAAGTTTCTCAATATTTAAAGGAATTAGGTGGAAGAGTAGTGTATGGGGATACGGATAGTAATTATGTTACTTTTGACGATGTAGTAGATAAAAATGTAAAAGTTGGAACTGAAGAATTTAGCAGGGAAATGAAAAAGTTATGGAATCATGCGATTGAAATTGCTAAAACAATATCCAAAAAATTTGATAATCCAATAACATTAGAATTTGAAAACGCAATATATTTTAAATTTTTAATCTTAACAAAAAAAAGATACATGTATTATACTTGCGGAAAGGATGGAAATGTTTTAATGGATTCGAATGGAAAACCTAAAATGGGACGAAGAGGTGTTATTTTATCTAGACGAGACAATTGTAAATATATGAAAGATGTATATGCTGATGTAATAGATAAAATATTTGATGAACAAAGTGAGAACGAAATTTTAAATGGAGTCGTTGAAAAAACGTTAGATTTGTACACAAGACAAATTGAATTTACGTCATGTGAAAAAGATGAAAACTATTTACAGAATTTAATCATTACAAAAAGTGTAGGAGATTATGGAGGAGATATAGCTACATTTGAACCTGTTTTAGGAAAGAATGAAAAGGGTGAAGATAAATGGAAAATTGGAAATTATGTTGTTCCTCTCATAACCGATGAAATAATTAAAACTTGTGGAACAAATGGGCTTCCTATGACACAAAACGAAATTAAATATTGGTATCTAGAACGACTGCCTTGTCAAGTTCAGTTAGAGGTTAAAATTAAAAGAAGAGGACACAACAAAGAAGAAGGTCAAAGATTACCATATGTTGTTACAGATATAGGTTGCAAAGGTAAACAATCGGAAAAAATAGAATCTGTTGAATATTTTAAAGCACATTCTAAAGTTTTAAAATTAGACTATGGTTATTATATTGAAAGATTAATAGAACCATTGGATCAAGTATTTCAAGCAGTTTTTAAAAATTGTCAAGAAAAGGAAACAATTTATTCAGATAATTTTCAAAAAACAAAACTTTTTTCTATTTTTGAAAAAAGAGGCAAACATTCACAAGCTAATTTTACAAAAGAATTACATAAATTATGTTCTGTGACAAAACCAAAACTAATTAATGAAATTAAATCTTTTTCAAAACCAGATTTAGTATTTGTTTAAATTTTGTATTTTAAATTTTAGAAGTTAATAGTAAAGTTTAGTAGTATTTTGTTTAAATGAAATTTTAATGATAGATTATCATTAAAATTTAATTACCAATGACCATCTCCTCCCACTCCTCCTACAGTATATAAATCGTTTCCTATATAAACACCTCCTAATTTTGATTCTAGAATAGGATCTCTTGGACTATATAAACCTCCTCCAAAATGACCTCCTAATGCATTTTTAGCCTCTGCATATGGAACTCTATCTCCAAATGACCAAGCAGGACCATGAGGATACTTTTCCCATCCATATAAATAATCAGCAGGATTATATTGTACATGTGATGAGAGACCAGCATACATTGGTAAAAACGGTACTCCTGTTGGTGTGGGTGGTGTTGGTGGTGTAGGTGGAGGAAGATGTACTTCTTTTTTCTTTTCGTATAGCCACCACAGAACGGCAACAATAACTAACAATAAACTTAAAGGGATTAATAAATTCTGTTTCATTGCTTTATTAATTTTATCGTAAAAAATACAATTTTACAACTTCCTAAATATAATATACAACTACTTCTATACCTTTTTTGCACAATTTATCAATGATTATATTTTTAACTATTTTCCAACACAGTCTATCAAGACCACACCCAATTTTTGGAATTGCTAATTTACAACATTTCCTTAGTAAACATTCGTTGTATAAAGAATCAATTGCATTTGAAAAATTTGCTAACGTTGGTTTTAAATAACTTTTTTCTTTAGTAACGATGTAAAAAATTAACCTTTCTTTTTGTAGTACTGCAACTTGACCAACTTCTTTTTTTTGTTGTAATAAAACTTGTATACTACCATAACGTTTTTTAAATTCTACTGCTATACCCGCTCCCATTAAAAAATCTTTAGCAACGCAATGTGCTAGAGCATAATCTATTGGAGCCGTGAATAAATTTTGTTTAATTTCTTTTAACGACATTTTAATTAACCATGTTTTTAGAAACACGATCTTCAATTTAATTTATAAAATTGAAGATGTGGTTTTATAAATTAAATTTTAATAAATAATTATGGATCTAAACAAGAATTACAAATTAAATAAACAACAATCCAGAGCATTAGCTTTGATGTGTCAAGACAAAAATATTTTTATAACGGCACCTGCAGGTGCCGGTAAAACATTATTAATCAATCATTACTGTGATTATGTTAGACAGCACGAACCTTTTAAAAAAATAGCTATTACTTCTACAACTGGAGTTAGTGCTATATTAATAGGTGGATCAACACTTCATTCTTATTTAGGTATAGGTTTAGGATATGGAACTATTGAAGAATTAGTACAAAGAATTAAAAAAGCATCCAAAGGTATTAAAGAACGTGTTTGGAAAGAGTTAACAACATTAATTATAGATGAAGTTTCAATGCTTAATCCTGTTTTATTCGATAAATTAGAAAAAATAGCAAGAATTATAAGAGGATCTAATTTACCTTTTGGTGGTATTCAATTAATCTTATCTGGAGATCTTTTACAGCTTCCAGTGGTAAAAGGAGCAGGTAATAAAAATGATCATAATATGGAATTTGTAACCGATGCTAATAGTTGGAAAAAATGTATTGGAAATAATATTGTTTTATTAACAGAAATTATGCGTCAAAAAGATTTTCATTTCAAAGAAATTCTTCTAAAAATTAGGGTTGGAAATATTGATAAACAAGTTAGATCTGTATTATCTCAACACATGAAAAAAGAAAATAATAAAAAATTAAAAAAGGAAGAAATACAACCAACGCGTCTATTTTGTTTAAAGAAATATGTGCAAGATCTTAATGATTCTGAACTTAAAAAATTAGAAGATTCAGGAAAAAAATTTATTAATTTTAATGCTCTGGTTAAAAAATATTCAGAAGAAGCAATCTTAACCAATAAAGGAAGATCCAGATGCACAGATTTACAATTTAAATTTCTTTCAGACAGATTTGTTAAAGATTCAACAACACCACAGCATTTAAGAGTTTGTGAAGGTGCTCAAGTAATGCTTACATATAATATTGATCAATTATCAGGTCTTGTAAATGGCAGTAGAGGTGTTATTATAGGATTTACAGAAATGAAATTTCCAATTGTACGATTTAAAAATCATAAACGAAACAACTTGGCTCCTAAATTGAACAAAACAAACGAAGACATTAAATCAGATTCAACCTTCCAACCCCAAGTTATGGAAAATCCTGAAACAAAGGTTTCTAAAACCGATGACGAAGAAATTAACAATACATTAGAACTAGAAGTAAGACCACAAACATGGGAAATATGTAATGATTTTGGTAAAAAAATTGGATATTTTAAACAAATACCGTTAAAAATAGCATATGCTTTAACTATTCATTCGTGTCAAGGTTCTACATTAGATAGTGCCGAAGTTGATTTATCTGATACATTTGAACATGGACAAGTTTACACTGCATTATCACGAACAAGAGATTTAAACAGTTTGGTTATTAAAAATTTATGTTTTGATAGCATAAAGTGTCATCCTAGAGCACTCCAGTTTTATGATGACATAAAATCAATGCAAGATGCAATTAGCGAAGTAGAAAATAGTTTAAGTGAATTTTGATGATGATTTTTAATTTCATGATTTAAATTTTAATGGTTAAAAACCATTAAAATATAACTAGATATAGAAAGTATTACTAAATTTTCAGATAAAGGTTTATAATGTCTATAAATTTATCAGGTAAAAAGTTATGTGATCTTCTACCATATCTGTTAAATTATCCAGTTGTTCTTTTGTGAGTGTCCTCTGCATATCCTAAAAGCTTGTTGTGCTTTCTAAAGAATCTATTTGTAACTTTTAAAGTTTTCTTTATAACATCATGTTCATCTAAACTAGTATGAAAATAAGTTTTAAGAATATAATCTTAATAGATAAAATGGAGTTTAAATTAGAAGATTTTTTTCCATTATATCCTGAGAGTTTGTCTAATAATAGTAAGACAAGATTTGAAATTGGAAGTTTAGATGTTATAAATACTTTAAAAGAATTTACAGATAACCGTCTAGATGCTATTGAAATTTTACCAACTAAACCAGGAGAAGTAACCAAACATCAAATTGTTATTAGAAGATTACTTTCTGGATATACTCAATTTGATGCTTTGTTACTTGTTCATGAAATGGGAACTGGAAAAACGTGTTCCGCTATACAAGCAATTGAACAAAATTTAATAGAATCAAATAATGGTTTATTTTTAAGAGCTGTTCAAACTACTGAGGGTATAGATGATTTTAATTTTAATAAAAACTGTAATAATAATTATGGACCGGGACTTGATGGGGCTGTTATTCTAACCAGAGGAAAAACATTAATGAATAATTTTATGGATGAACTTGTTAATAGATGTTCTACAAATTATAGTAATGGTAATAGGAATGAAATTTCCAAAACATCCAAAAAAATATTTTCTAAATTTTATTCTTTTTATACGTTTGAAATTTTTGCAAAAACAGTAAAAAAAATGAGATCTTCTGAAATTGTTAAAAAATTTAACAATAAGATTATTGTTATAGATGAAGCACACAATTTACGCCTATCAGATGTAAAAGTTAATTATGAGAAAATAGATGTTTATGGAGAAGTTCATCGATTCATACATTTGTTAACCAATAAAAAAGTACTATTGTTAACAGGAACACCTATGAAAGATGGTCCTCAAGAAATAGCTTCATTAATGAATTTAATTCTTCCTCTAACTCAGCAGATGCCCACCAATAAAAATTTTTTAAAAGAATATTTTCCATCTACAGAAGCACCAAAAGAAACATATGAACTTGGAGATGAAGAAGAATTCCTTAAAAGCGGTGGAGAAGAAATGAAAAATATTAAAAAATTTAAAGCTCAGGTGTACGGATGTGTTTCTTTTTTAAAAGCAATGGATTCTAAAGTATTAAAAGTTATGGTTGGAGAAAGAATGGGGTCTTTAAAACATTACAAAGTGGTTCCAGAATATATGTCAACTTTTCAATCTAAAGCATATGTGTCAGCATATTTACAAGATAAACGTGAGCGTGGAATTTATAATAACTCTAGACAAGCATCTCGTTTTGTATTTCCAGATGGTACATATGGTGCAGAAGGATTTCAAAATTATATTATTGAAAAAAGAGGTAGGGGAGGGAAAATATTTAGATTAAGTCCATCATTGAGAAAAGAAATAGAAAAAAGATCTTCTTTTAAATCTGTGCATACCTTAACAGATGAACAAAAAGAATTTTTATATCTTCAAAATATTAATGAATACTCTGCGGAATATGCATATATCATTAAAAGTATTTTAAATGCGACACGTAATGGAGAATTGTCAATTGTTTATAACGATTCTGTAAGAGGAAGTGGTTTAATTGTTTTAACACTTTTGTTAGAATTATTCGGATTTACTAGAAATAATGGAACTGCTAAAATGAAAAAAAGTTATGGAATTTTTTCTAATGAAACTACTTCCGTACGTGAAATTAGAGCATTACAGAAAATTTTTAATAGTGATGAAAATATGAATGGCAATATCATGCCAGTCATTTTTGGTTCAAGGGTTATAGCAGAAGGATTAACTTTTAAAAATGTAATACACGAACATGTCGTTCCACATTGGAATGGGTCTGAAACGGAACAAGTAATTGCTAGAGGTTGGAGATTAGGATCTCATGAAGCATTAATTAAGAAATGGGAACAAAATGGACAAGTAGGTAAAAAACCTCAATTAAATGTGTACAGACATGTAGTAATACCTTCTTCTTTGTTAAGTTCTGATTTGAGTTTGAATAATGCAGTAATCGCTTCGTCATTTTCTAGAGAAAACAAGGAAATTAAAAGTATTGATTTAATTATGTATGAAGTATCGGAAAAAAAAGATATTGCCATTTCAAAAGTGTTAAGATGTTTAAAAGAAGTAGCAATAGATTGTCAACTTTTTAAGAAAAGAAATGAAAAAGATTCCTCGTTTGATTACAAACGAGAGTGTGAATATGAAAAATGTTTATATGTTTGTGATGATAATGGTAATAATTTAATGAAAAACAATATCGTCAATTACGAAACCATGTATTTTAGAGAAGATGTTTTTTTAATGTTTACTATACTTGAAAATCATTACAAGACAAGATTTGTTTCTACTTTAGACGAAATTACTGAAATGTTTTTTAACAACAAAGTTCTTACACATTCAGTCACCAAACAAGAAATAATACAACTTTTATATCAAGTTGTATCAAACAACATACCTATTAAAAATGTATATGGTTACCCTTGTTATTTATATGAAAATTATAATGTATATTACCTAGTTGATCACATAATACCATTTCCTTCTTCGGAAGATATTTTTTTGGCGTATTATTCAAAACATCCTCAGCTTTATGTAAAAACAGATTCTCCAGAATCGGGCAAAGCCTCTGGAACTAATTACTATCAAAGTGTTACATGGTTTAATAATGTTTTAAATGACTATTATGAATCTTTAATTCCTCTTGCAATTAAGGATTTAACAACCTTATCGAATTCCACAAATCTTGTATCTAAAACACAAATGATTTCAAAACAATTAATTTCATTACCTAATGATGTTCAACAAAGAATTATTGAAATGACTGTTGCTGCGAGAGTCTTGGAAATATATTGCAATGTTGAAAATACATTGCCTCCCCTTCCTGCTCAACTATCAAAGGAATGGATTGAACGAAACCAAAAAAGTGTATTTTGTAAAAAGAAAACATTCAGAACAATCATTTTGGATCACTATAAAAACTATTACAGAATTGACGGCGTTGATTCATTTAAAATGGCAATCGTGTGGTTTTTATCAGATATAGTAGAGGAAAGAGCTAAAGAAAAATGTTTATATGGATCCTCATTAAATTTAAAATCTGGTTATACAGCAAGACCTCTGTGGAATGAATGGAAGATTTGTGGTAAAAAAGAACGAGTCCGAGTTGAAAAAGAAAGAAGTTTAATCAAAAAACAATACGAAACAGATCTTGGATATTATGGCCTTTGGAATCCTAAAAATAACGAATTTTGTATTCGAGATATTAGAAACCAAACAGGTAAAAAAGATAAAAGAAGTATTCATAGTGGAAAAAGATGTATTAATTGGACTAAACCTGCTTTAACAGAACTTGCTGCAATTGCAATCAATATTCCAATACCAAATCAATCTGTGTTGCCAACATTAGAAGAAGCAAGGGAGGAAATAAAAAGTAACAAGGAACTTAGAAATATTGTACCTAAAGACAATACCGACAACAATCTTTTAATTAAACTTGTATTTTGGTACAAATTATCTAGAAATGATATTTGTATTAATTTAAGAGAATGGTTTGATAGAAATAATCTTTTGGTTGAAGACAACTCATGTGGTGTTCAAACTAAAAGAAAATAAAAAACAAATTTTTGTATTAGAAAAATAAATGGATAAAAGTAGTTTTTTACTTTTTTTAATTACTACTGTCTGGATATCACAAGCTATAGCTTGTGATTCTGATTGTTTACTAAGATGTTTTGTGAAATGTTCAGTTCCTGATGAAGGGGGAAAGTGTATTCAAAAATGTTTTACTAATTGTTGTAAAAATAATATAACTAGAGACAAATTGACAGACTAAGAGAAAATAAATTTTAATACCTCAAAGGTATTAAAATTATTGTAAATCTATATCATCATTTAATTTATTAAAAATTTGTAAAAGAGCATTTTCATCATTCAATTATTTTAAATTTGAATCATATATTGCGTCATATTTTAAAGATTTAAAAGTTAAAGAAGATTAGTAAAGTATAAAATGGGTATTAAATATTTTTTTAAATGGTTAAAAACTAACCATAGTGAAAGTATAAAATGTATTGATAGACATGACAATAGTCAGTGTATTGATGTATTATTAATTGATATGAATGGTATAATTCATAATTCTGCTCAAGAGGTATATGGTTATGGAAGTTTTTCTTTTCCAAAGGAAAATGCTTGCGATAAGAAAGTTTATTCATTGGTGTGTAGACAGATTGACAGAATGGTTATACAATTCAAACCAAAGGAATTGATTCTTTGTATCGACGGAGTAGCTCCAAGAAGTAAACAAATTCAACAAAGACAGAGACGTTTTTTGGCCGCGCATGATAGAAAAAAACCAGGCACAGAATTTAACTTTGATTGTAATAAGGGAAATACAAGTAAATTTGACTCAAACTCTATTTCCCCAGGAACCGAATTTATGCATAACCTTGGAAGATATATTGACATTCATATTAAACAGAAGCAAAAACCAGCGTTTACCGGGAGGGAAACTACCGATGCTACACAAAACAACTGGAGAAACAAAGAACAAAGTTGGAGACAAAAAGATATAGCAGAATGGTCTAATTTAACTGTTGTATTCGCAAACGATAAAGTTTCTGGTGAAGGAGAACATAAACTTTTAGATTACATTAGAAAATATGGCAATTCTTATTACACATATTGCATATATGGCTCTGATGCTGATTTAATAATGTTGTCAATGTCTGCATTGACAACAACGGCTATAAAAAATATTTACGTACTTCGAGATGAATATAAAAGCCCTAATTATCTATTAATAAACATTCCGAATTTTGTTAGAAACTTAATTAAGGATGTAAAAAGCAACTGGACTGATAAATTAGATGAAAAAAGATTCATAAATGATTTTATTTTTATGTGTTTTATGGTAGGAAATGATTTCTTGCCACATATTCCAAGTATTGAAATTATGACAAACGGTATAGAATCTATGTTAGCTTTTTATACAAAAAATAAAAAATACATTACAGATAACAATGGTTTGGGTAAAATTTCTTGTCAGGACGTAGTCTTTAACTACGAAAGTCTTTTACCCATACTAAAAGATCTTGAAGGGTTAGAACAAAGTATTTGTAATGAAAAAGTAAATAATCCTGAATATTTTAGAGATGATTTGTTAGAAAGTTCTTCTTTTTTGGTTACAAATGAATTTGGACAACAAAAGTGCGTCAATATTAACGAATATAGGGAAAAGTATATGAAAAAACACTTTGAATCCTCATTGGAAGCCTCTCTTATGTATTTAGAAGGCATGCAATGGGTTTTGTCATATTACACATTAAAAGTTCCAGATTGGGAATGGTCGTATAAATATGATTATGCTCCTAATTTAACTTCAATAATAGAAGCAATGTCATTTAAACTTGGCGGTCGAGAGAAACGCGGAGCCTCTAAAAAAGAAAATAATCAATATAAATTATTTCCTGTAAATAATTCAACAGAAGTTGCAACTTCGTCATCATCCCCCAGAACTTTGGCGGCGTTTCCAGGAGTGGAAACGACTGAGCCCCAGGAAACCTCAGGTTTTCAAAAGTCATTTTCAATGGTTTTTCAAAATTCTTTACAGAATACAAAGTTACACCCTGATAGGAGAGACAAACAAACAAAAACTTCCGATGCTATACCACCATTTCACCAACTTTTATTCATTCTTCCTCCAGATAGTTCTAATTTACTTCCTTATCCTTTATGCGAAGCGTTCACTAATGAATTAAAAATTTATGCACCAAAAGAATTGATTATCGATAGAGCAGGAAAAAGACAAGAATGGGAAGGTATAGTTCTTCTTCCAAAATTAGATCAAAAAGTTGTCACAGAATGTTATTTAAAATATAAACCTTATGTTACAGAAAGGAAGGATCTTATTAGAGATATTAAAGGACGAACTTTCAAATATCAAAATGGGGAAGTATCGTTTTTATAAATTAATTTTGTTTTAATGGCAATTGCCATTAAAACAATTATCTTTGTGAAGAAGAACAAACCATACTTCCAGTTCTTCTTCCTCTACTATTTCCTTCAGAAACACATGTAGTACAATCACCACTTAAAAACCATACTGTTGCAATAAGGCCTATAATTGAAATAACAACACTCCAAAAGAAAATAGATGATTTTGATTTATTTTCAGAAGTATCTCCTGATGTTGCAGTTGCAGTTCCTGCACCTGCAAAAGCTAGTGGAAGAGCTAAACATGCACCACAAAAATCTTCTTTTATTACTACATTTTCATCTCTTCGTTTTCTCTTAGAGAAAACGTTATTTTCAGAATCCAGAATCTTGTTATTAACCATTTTTCCATTAATGTAATTAAAATTATTCATTTATTTACATGCAAATAATGGAAGTGAAAATTATTAAATGTCATGACATGTAATAAGAGTACATTTACATACTATTTTTCTGCCATATGGATCAGGTTTTTCACAAGTATAAGATTCTACATTTAAACCTTTATGTTGTGAAGCTACTACACAGTTACTGTAACAATACATACTTGGACTATGATATGTTGCAACATTAAATTCTTCTCTTTGTTGATGAGAAGATTGACAAGCACTATTTATTGAAATTAATGCTGCTAAAACACAAAATAATTTAATATTTATTTATATAAAAAAATTCCTAATACAAGCAACTTAAAATTGAACCTTACTTTATTTTTTATTTAAAGAAGTAAAATTATTGATAAATAATGGATTCTTTAAATAAAGTGTGTTATGAACAGATAAAAGATACCTTTTATAAGGGATTGTTTGGAGATTTTCCGTTAATTGTTGATAAAAAACGGGCTATTTCAATGCTACTAAATTATGCAATTTAGGTGGAAAAAAATACTATCATTGGAAACAAACAGAGCGTTCAAAAAAATTAATTCAATATTATGAAACCCGACCACGTTAATACGTGGTCGGCCCATTGTTTTATGAAATTAAAGGAGATAATGATGATGTTACTAAACAAATAACTGGTCAATATGTTATAAAAGAATTTATTCTTGACATTGCTTCTTGGATTTCAGTAGAATTTTACGATAAATGTAACAATATAATTATAAATTATTTCGTTAATGAATATAAAACAATGGATAAAAAAACTTTACAAAGTAAAATTAATGAAGTTGAAGAAAAAATGAAAAAATTACTTGATGAAAAAGAAGAGGAGTTACAAGAAAAAATGATAAAATCAACGAATTGTTTCTATTAGGAAAACTTCAAGAAGAACGTATGATAAAACAAGAAAAAATGTTGCGTGAATTAGGTATTCATTTAGAAGATGTATCATCTCAAAACAATGAATTAATTGAAAAGGTTGATGAACAGGTAGAGCAAAATGCTGTTTTAAACTTTAAAATTGACAATATTCAAAACAAACTTGAAATAGCTGTAGAAGATAGAGCACCTCAACCTAAACAAAATTTAAAACGAGAACGTTTTATTCTTCTTAAACGTAATGATGATCATTATCCATACTATACCATAAGGGCTCAAGATATAAATGCAAGAAGTGCACTTAAACGGCAAAAAAATTTATATAATGAAGTATCTGTTCTTTTAGATTTGACTTGT
>PXIH01S0038526.1:1729-11976 GCA_003024985.2 Euperipatoides rowelli
AAGCAAGTTCTTTCATGATGCAACATGTTTATGTCCCTCCACATTCATACAGTATTTCTGTACTCAGTGCCTTTTTCCCTAATAGGCCCGGTAGGACTGTGCCTAGGACCCAATTCTAAGAAAGGGCCCATCCTTGCACATAGTCTAACTGTGACTTTTCAAACAATAATTCAAATTACACAAATTTGGATATAACAAATATTATATTTTCAAACTAAATCTAACGTGATCGGCCATCGATGGCATTAAAAAGCAAAAACGGTCGTAGAAATATCCTTTCACTTCTTCCTTTGATGAGCAGACACTGCAATTGCTGACAGCAGGGCTTATGAGAGGGAGGGGGTCCATAAGTGCATTGTATCCAGGTACAAGAAGGACCCAGATACATAAAACATTAAAAAAATCCCTTAGGGCCCATGGATAGGGTATGGACCTAGAGCCCGCTATGAACTAGGAAACATAGCACGTATAGACAAAACACATAAACAAAATTGAAAAAGAGGACACTCAAAAATTCTGGGTCTGGTAGAAAGCCCATAGCAAAGTCCAGGGGCTATCCCTGGTGGAAGGGAAGTCATCCCCACTAATTTTTTTATGTAATTTTTTTTTTCCCCCACTAAGCCTGTGTTCTATATTTCCAGTATAGTACACAGTATAAATACTGTAAATATAGAGGAGAGGTTTGGATGTTCAGATAATGACTCTACATTCAGTCATTTATGTAGGCTGCATTTTTTAAATAAAACCATTTTGTGCAGTATTTTAGAAAGAATAGTAAAGTATAAAACACTCAGAAATAAATAGATGCCATTAATTTATTAAATTCAATGCACCATGTAAAAATAAAATAATGTTGCTTTCTTTACAATCACTCGCTATGATTCATATGTTTTTGATTAGTAATGACTAATGACAGTCTAATAAATATTTATTAAAACTCGGCACAAAGTAAAGCCTTTTAAATTATATTGGCCACCTTTAATGGAATCTGTTAAAAGCTTACAGGGTTAGAAAAATTTATAAATTACTAAGTGGGCCCAGGGCAACTTCAAGGCACATATAAGGTTGCCCAATCTTGATCTCATGTTGCCCCTAATTCACAAGAAAAATAAAGCAATACCCTGATTTCACTGAAAGAGATTTTAATGTATCAATTCTTGGCAGTCCGTCTACCATCTATGATTTAAAAGATAAGCCATTTATCCCGGATTAATATTGAATGTAAAATTTATATAGCCATTGACTACTATATATTCTATAAATTACTAATGTTTATGCACTCTATTCACCAAAAAATAATTTATTTATATTCATTATAGTAATTCTTAACAAAAAAAAAAAAAAAGCAAAAGGTACATGAAACTTTATGACCTGAACATTTTNCAATATAATAAACTACCATTTTTAGGAGTTCTGTTATTTTATACAGATTATCTTAGTTTTTTTCAAATAAAATTTCATTTTGCGCTATTCTATTGCCACATTGCAAAAATCATAAAAAAATTAAAAAAAATTCAATAAGAAATTGAAATAAATTTTGTTAAGATAAGCACACAACTCTGATATTGGCTGAGATCAAAGAAGGGAATTGTCCAAAATCCTAATGTTCATGGAATTTTACAATAAAATTGCACAAACATGCTATAAAATTTTAAAAAAATTCACAGGAGGACCCCACCAGAATTCTGCACCTGGACCCCACTGAATGACCTCTACCACCAGACACCTGTAAGGGGCCCAAATCTTATGCTGTGTCTAGGGCCCTATAAAAGCTTAATCCGGCCCTGTTACAGTGTATATAATTTTTACAATCCAAATTTAATATTTAATCTATAGCAAACAAATGAGCCTATAATAAATTACAAAGATATTTGTTCAAAAACTTTGGGTGTTTTTATTTTATAGGCCTACAACCTAATGTGTTAAAGAAGTTTTGAGGAATTATCCTCCTAACTAATAGAAAATAGAGCGAAAACATCTCTGGGTGTCATCGGCTCCCTGAAGATGGCCAAACAGCGTGACAGACACCATAAACTAAGTGACCAAACTTGCCTTTTATTATATTAGACTAGTTTAAAACCAGTCAAAAATGATGGATACAGCGACATCTATGGTAAGAAAATAGAGCAAAAACATCTCTGGCCGTCATCGGCTGGCCAAAGATGGCCGAGCAGCGTGACAGACACCATGAACAAAGTGACCAAACTTGCCTTTAATTATATTAGACTAGTTTAAAAGCCAGTCAAAAATAATGGATATAGCGACATCTATGGACAGAAAATAGAGCGAAAACATCTCTGGGCATCATTGGCTGGCCGAAGATGGCCGAGCAGCGTGGCAGACACCATGAACAAAGGGACCAAACTTGCCATTTATTGTATTAGACTAGTTTAAAATCCCGTCAAAAAATGACGGACACAACAACATCTATGGACAGAAAATAGAGCGAAAACATCTCTGGCCGTCATCGGCTGGCCAAAGATGGCCGAGCAGCATGACAGACACCATGAAAAAAGTGACCAAACTTGCCTTTTATTGTATTAGACTAGTTTAAAATCCCGTCAAAAAATGACGGACACAGCGACATCTATGGGCAGAAAATAGAGCAAAAACATCTCTGGCCGTCTTCGGCTGGCCAAAGATGGCCGAGCAGCGTGACAGACACCATGAACAAAGTGATCAAACTTGCCTTTAAATATATTAGACTAGTTTAAAAGCCAGTCAAAATAATGGATATAGCGACATCTATGGACAGAAAATAGAGCAAAAACATCTCTGGGCGTCATTAGCTGGCCGAAGGTGGCCGTGCAGCGTGGCAGACACCATGAACAAAGTGACCAAACTTGCCTTTTATTGTATTAGACTAGTTTAAAATCCCGTCAAAAAATGACGGACACAGCGACATCTATGGACAGAAAATAGAGCGAAAACATCTTTGTGCGTCATTGGCTCGCTAAAGATGGCCGAGCAGCGTGACAGACATCATGACAAAAGGCTCAAAAATGACCAAACTGGCCTTTTATGTCCACATCACTATACTTTACAAAATAAAATAGCATTAGACTAACCTTTAAAATAGGCATATGAATGTTTAATATGAAACATGGCATCGGATATGTATTCACATTTTTTTTTAATCTTGGCTCAATTTTTGTCCTTGTTAATTACAACAATTGGCTAATATGATTTTCACTTATTCAGAAATTAAATTTGCTTATTATGAAATTTAAATCTGAAAAAAAAAAATGCAGATATAAGTAATAATATTGGCCAGATTTCGTTATCTGCCCACCAACATAAATAAAGTTAGGAGTCGTGAGAAACTAAAATGAAGTAGTATGTGGAATTAGCATTTTTTTCTTGCCAATTTTAGTATATTTTCTTTACAGTCCTAACCTTACCATAATCCTGAACCTTAGGATAATCTAGAAGTGAAATAATCTTTTGCTGAGTGCCGATCTATATAATTTCAACTTACTACTGTCAGCCATATTGGTGGGCAGATAAAGGAATCTGACTCTGATTTAAGTATATTTTCTCTACAGTCCTATCCTTACCGTGACCCTAAACACTAGGATAATCTATAGGTGAAATAATCTTTTGCTGAGCACCTGTCAGATAATTTCAAATAATTACCGTCAGCCATATTGGTGGTCAGATAACAGAAGCTGACCATAATATGATTGGAATAAATACATACTGTATATTATTTTTATTTTTTTGAAATTGGTGATTATAGTGGTGTTTTTAAATTAAAATTACAAACACAATATGAATTGTTTCACCATATCTTTCATGCAGAGCACTTAATATCATTCCAATGATCCAAATTAGGTAAGTCTTCCCTGGTGGATAATTCCTGGACTATATAATTAAAATGTTTTACTACAATAAGCAGTACATTTCAATGAAATAAACATTTAATATGGTTATGATGCATCAAAAACATTTAGAATATTCTGACAAGTTTGGACCATAAATGAAACCATTGAAACCTGCAAATACCAATAAATAACATTATTAAAATTAACAAGGCATATATGTTACTTTTTAAAATAATATTTAATGATATTCTTAAACTAGTATTTAAAGTTACATTTAATTTTATTAATTGACAAATACTTTGGAACACATGTGTACCACAAATGACATCACAAAAACCTACAAAAAAAGTGATTTTTCTTATTTAAAAAAAAAAAAAAAGATACCGTAATAGAATTTTTGGGAGAATTATATAATTTTTGGGAGAATTACGGTTCCCCCTTTCCAACATGGCCGCCAAATCCAGACTTAAATTAGCGATAATTAGCAGACGCATTCCTAATTTCAAAATATTGAATTAACANCTGGCTACGGGCCTGGCTGATGTAAAAATCATCTAAAATGATCAAGCATATTTATCCCCCCTCTTAATTATAATTAGGGTTGGTGAATAGTTATTTCTTTGTTAGTATGATTTAGGTATGGCATTGAAGAGAAGGTTGGAACTGTAAATAAAAAGAAAATAATGCTGCCAAACCATTTAAGCCACATTTATACAGGCCACTTTTCTGGAATCCGTTGTGATGTTGACAAGTATAAACGTGCAAGTGAATTCTGTTCAGGTACAGCTTACAAAATTCCTATACCGCAACAGCTTCTAGGTATCTGTTGTGGTAGATGCCTCAGGCTATCAGTAAAATATGCGTACAAAAACCTATATCACAATAGGATTCAATAAAATTGTCTCTTTCGATCTCGCTATGATCTTGGGATTGCACACAATTATGTTTGCTTTGGCCAGTGCTATTTGGAAAGACACTGGTTAAGTTTTATTTATTTTTTAAAAGTACTGTTTTTTAAATTATTTATTAAATCAAAGATTTAAGTATTGACTTATACAATAATACATTATTATTACATAACAATTATTTTTTAATCTCTAATTAATAAAATATTAAAATAAAAAGAAACAAAGTAAATTATAATTAAGTGATTAAAAACAATGAAATTATAATAAGAAAATAAATCCAAACGTATACAACTCCCCTACTTCCATTTATTCCTCCTCCCTTTTTTCTCTTCCTCTTCCTCACCCAAATCAATTGTCTAAATCAAAGGGTAGTCTTAATTTAATGTAAGTATTTATGCTTACTTTGATTGAATTAAAAGAATTTTCATTTATGTTCTCAGACAACATAATATTATTCTTCGATTCTATGAGGCGAAATTCAACTATTTTCCAAACAATATCAGAAGCTATGATTGCTACAGCTTTCTTTGGCAAAGCATTTCATGATCCTCAATTTTGGGATTTAATCAACAATCATATTGTAGTCAATTTCCTCATGATTTGAATGATTAGCCTACTGTTATTTCAACAACATGCATTGCAAATTCAGTCATGATTGACGGCAGTATAAATGCTACAGTAATGATATATGTACCACAACACATATTGGAAAGGGTTTCGCTCTGGCAGTGTAAATGTTATATGCAATGAAGTTAAACATGATTGGCTGGTTTCATGATAACACATTTAGCTAAGCTTGCTTTCCAGATGCTAGTTTTTCCTTAGCCAGAATTTTTTTAAATTATTTAAAAAAAAAAATAAAGATGGAAACATTTTCAAATTATTGTTGCCCCTTCTACTCCAGGTCAAAAAATAAACTTGTGCTGTATGTCCAGATTTCTTTTCTGTTTATTATTAATAATAGTTTAATTTTACATGAACACAATTTATCCATCTTTCAAATGATATGAAACTCAAAATTTATTAGTAAAATCGTTATGAAATTTAGTGATTATGGCTATACATTTCTGGATATATAGGAATTCCGTATGCACGTATGTCTTTGGATATATACTGTATATAGGATATGATATATATACAGTACATCAATGGAAATACAATTATTATAATTATAAACTTTGCATTTAGTTATAAATTGTTAGATTTCATGAATAATTTTATAAAATCAAAATATATACAATTAGTACAAAACAACAACAAAAACATCAAAAGCCTATTCATATAAGATTTATTTATAAATTTGGATAAAGTTGAAATCCCGAATCCCTCTGCTATTATTCTTATACTTTATAATATTTTTATAAAATGCATATGTTTATTAACATTATAGGTCATATATTATGAAAATTAAATCTTTAGGATCAATTTAAAAATGCCATTTTCTAATTTATTACTAGATTTTGTTTAGTGTATAGTAACCAATAAAATTGGATAAAGTCGAGAATTAAAATCTTGAGCGCCTATGCATTTATTTAGATACTTATTAAAAATTTCTACAAAATGCATATGTTTATTAAAATATATAGTGATTATAGGCCATATATTTTGAAAAATAAATCTTTTGAATCAATTTAAAAAATATAATTTTCAAATTTGTTACAACAAATATAATTTGACCCGCACACGTCTCAGTATACAGATTTGATAATAGTGTGCATGGATAATTTTTTTTATAAAACAGGTATCTTTCATGATTACATGAAATAATTTAGAAAGAAATCTCTAATTAAAATTGACAAAATCTTAAATTAATTTTGAAGAAAAAAAATACTTTTTAGACATTATACGCTAGTATGTCTCTGGAATATTAGGTAGCATTTCATTTTGACATACTCAAGTATGTCTGTAATTGGAGGGGTTGAGATAAAATAATAAACATTAAGGATTATTATTTTTTTCCTAATTAAATTCCTTTAGTTGACAAGACGGGACATGTTCAGTCTTTTACTGGGCATCCCGTTTTAGCTTTTTCAATTATCGTTTTGTTTCTAAATTTAGATCTGTTTTTCAAGTATGGTACAGTTAAAAAGGAAATATCTATCAAAGTGTTACCATACAAGTGACTCATTGGATAATTTCACTTGTGTTCAAAATCTTATTTTACGATATTATGCAAAATAAACATTTCTGAGTTGGATTGTAAACGTTGACTTTTTGTCTTTGATATTACACATTAGCTTGAGTTTTGAAAAATCAGTGGACATATTATCCACTTATAGATCATATTGGTATAAACCAGAATGTCAATGTCATATTCACACAAATATGCATTGTTTAGATTGACTTACAATGTTGTCGGTATGTATTTCCTTCTATTAGCTGTTCTGGTAGAAATGCTAAGCAGACTGAACCAATTGGTTGAACAGCTACTTGAAACACATTTCAGCTTCATCATAAAGGATGTAATAAACTTGAAAGAAACAATATGAAGTTGAATAGAAACTCAAATTTATTCTGGTTATTTCAACAACAATAGAATAAGACAGTAATAAAAACAGGGTAAAGCTTACACTGTCATACAGAAACACGGTGAAGAGAATACAGGTTGCACTCTCACTAATAAATTGTTGTCACACAAGTCTGCTTCAAATAAGGAACAATTAACAAATGTTAATGATCATCAGGGTCAACCTATATGTATGATATGTACTATTTTTATTAATGGTGATAATGAGATGAATTGGGCAAACCCTGAATGAGAAAACTTAGATTGATGCTCGTGATTTTATCACTTAAAACATTATTACCTCCACATGCGAAGTTGGCTAAACCTGAAAGTACTAATATAAACAAACATGGAGTTACATCCACCTGTTTAAACACATTAAATAATTATAAATAACTGATCAAAGACAAAATACTTGTGATCTAAAACTAAATTCTTATAGAATATTACACTTTCCAAGATTCAAAACAGCAGAATATTTATTTTAAAAACATCTATTTATTTGGAAATTATGATAACCCATTATTAATAGGAATAATGATTCCAACAATAAATAATTGCCAGCAACATAGCTGAAAGAGATATAATTAAATTTTTTTTATACATAAAATGTTTTTTTTATCCTATTCTTATTTTTATATAATTTAATGACAAGAATAATTCCTTATTCTCATGATCAGATTTTATCCAAATGATTTATGTCTATATATTAGTTAAAAATAAAACATTAATATTATATTTTAAGTAAAGTTAATAACACTCTAATAGCTATTACATGTTAATTAATCTTAAATTTGTGATTTAATACTTCGATGATAAAAATGAGGACAGATCCTAATTTTCTAGGACCATGAATTCATTAATCACATATTATTTTGTCATGGACACATTTTTCACTCAGATGTTTGTTTCATACAAATTCCATAAGAGCAGTGAAAAAATTTGAAAAGCAAAACATGGATATAAAATTTGATTAGGCTTTTACTGAATTTCGCTTTCTTTTAGCATTCTTTCAAAAGCTCTAAAAGAGAAAGATAACTTCTCTTATAATGAGGAGGATGGATAATTATGTACAAGTTGTGGCAGTAGTCTACATTACCTTCTCATATAACAACATTTCACTGAAGTACTTAGTGTTGTAATGCACAATAGACGATCTGCTATCTGTGTGCTTATTTCTATTTGGGAATGCCCATTTTTCATTCCTTAATCGAGACCTAGCATATGACATATGTCATGATGATGTCTTTTTCAGTATAGGCTATTGTTAAAAAGTTGTTGGGAAAAAATTAACATAATATTAAAAATTAAATAATTAAAAAATTACATCTCTTTAAGTGTTAACATACTACCAAATAAAAGTCTACTTCAAGATTTATCGTTTGACATATGGAGTTGCCACATCACTCAGTTCAAAAGTTACACATATATGTCCAATATGTCACCATATCACTTGCAATCTTCCAGAGTGAAAAAAAACATCAAAGGCTTTAATAAATATCTCTTACATGATGCATTAAATAATATAATAGCAACACCATTTGAAGCTATTTGAGAAAATATGAATATCCAACACCACTTCAACTCTACATAAATGCCACAGACACACAAACTATTGATGATGTCACATTTTGACTGTCAAGATGAATGCTGCATGTTAATGTCATATGTATAGTCTACTACTTTAGGGTTCCATAAATATCACTTTTGGTCCAACTAAATATGGTTGAAACAAACAAATAATGACATTACTGTTCCATTGAAAAGACAAATTCATAGATATTCCATGGGATATCTGTGATTTCAGATGCAGATTTGGCAATTTAGTAGCCCAAAAGAATAAATGGTGGGGGATGTCATGATATTCGCTTCCATATAGACTATAAATTTTTTTACCACTTACGTTGTTTGGATTAAGAAATCAAAATAATGTATGTATGGTGTTCTACATTTATCTAACACAGTGGTAGTCAACCAGGTCCCTACCACCCACTAGTGGGTGATTTAAGCTTTCATGAGGGGGGGGGGGGAGTAAGTTTTTTTTTGTCCATTGTTCCAAATTTTGTTTTTCATATATCAAATACATTGCTAACAACTTCTCGAGTTTGTATCGATGGAGATTCAGAAATTCAATAAATTTAAATTATCTATGTATAAACATGTATAAAATATAAATAAAAAGATAAATTTACATATTTTTTACAAACCCTCCACTCTAAAAATTACTTTGCACTTGCACTGAATTAAGTTACTGTAGCACCAGTGGGTGCGGGAAAGAAATTTTACCATCAACAAAGATACAAGGTGGTAGGTATTAAAAGGTTGACAACTCCTAATCTAGCACATCAAGAATTCATCAGTTCCTTGTGTTAAAGACAACTTACCAACATAATATTGTTCTTCTCAAAGGTGTCACTATTGAGATTAAGGGGCTAGAAAAATAAGGGGTTGATGTAACATTGATGTGACATTTTATATGATATCACAAGAAAAGCGTCATATCCCAAGAAACCACTTTTTGTAAAAGCTTTACCCACTTTCTTTAACTTTATTCATTTTTTTCTTTAATTATCAATTATAAATAACAATTATATTTTAAAGGGTGTCTAATAATAATTTTTTTTTTATTAAAATGTATTTGAAATACATTAATTCGAGACAAGCAAAATATCTTAACAAACTGTAGCGGTGTAAACGAGTGGTTGCGATGGGGAGAGAATTGGGAGCTGGTAGGATTTGCATACACTACTACACTGTTGAGTTTGATTAACTGGAAAAGGTGAAATATTATTATTATTAGGATTTTATTCACATAGAAAATTACAACTACCTAATTGCTAGGCAAAATTTAACAAAAGCCCTAGCCCACGAATGGATATGGGCTTTTTTATAAATTTTTGATTGGTGTACTAAAGTTCCAAGCAATTGACTACTAAATAGTAAATACCAGTAATCCTTTGGAGAAAACTTTTAAGGTCCCGGTATAGAAGTTTATGATTTGAAAATCTG
>PXIH01S0038579.1:1594-16483 GCA_003024985.2 Euperipatoides rowelli
CTTTATAAAAAGGATCATAATTTTCATCATTTTTATCAGTCAATGCAGTGTCTTCATTTACAAAATGCAGGTAACGAACAATTTGTAAAAATCTAACCCTTGGCATAACTTCCCTTACTCCTTCCATTATTGTAAGACTGCATGAAACTTGCCACATTTTTTTTAAATTTCCCTTGATTTGTAGTAATCCTGCTGTAAACATAGCTATAACAGCTTTTAGCTCATTACTATAATGTCAGCAAATATGATTTAGATTTATGTTTATGGGGATTAGCAGTAATAATTTATTATAATTTTCATTTGACAAACAAATAATTTCTGATAAAATTTCATCCATTGCAAATAATTGAAAATATTCAAGGTAAGATTTTTTTTCAGACATATTAAATGTTGGCCCAGGTGGCGCACCTTTAAATCTTGTACCTACAGGCATTACTATTTCATTAGCCCACTCTCCATCGTTTGGAGGTAAAGCAGCTTGTGGCTGTATAGCCTGCACATCTGTGGGATCAATAGATATCCACCACTGGAAGATGCAGAGCTTCTGCTCTCAGGCGAATAATCGGAATCCAACTCCAATTCACTATCTAAATCGGAGTCGAATTCATTGACCAAACTAGTGCCTGCTGCATCTTTTCTTCTATAGTGCGCCAGTGGTAGATCATCATCTGAATCATAAATTCTGAGTCGCGATAGCGGTAAATTGTCATCAGACTCGCTAGAAGAAGCCATCTAATCTCTATAATTAAAAAAAAAAATGACTAGAAACTGTGTAAATGTGAATATTGTTTGCTCTTTAAAAATGGTGTATTAATCATGGTCTTAATAGGGTATTATTAAAAACATAAATTATATAATTTAAATACCTTTAAACTGAAAAATGTTCCACGTTCCAGTTATTAGAGATGATCATGTGTCATATAATGGTAAATGACCAGGAACTAGTGACATCTAGTATCAGAATATTAAATTAAAAAACGAAACCGTGTTGAAACGGTGTCAGTCATAAATCATTAATTTTTTTACAGCGGTATTAAAACGGTGTTAGGAAACTATAGGTTAAGCCTATGGCCCCCATGGCATATATTAACTCCTTTTACTCTATGCTAAAGCTTTACTAATCATGGATAACTCAGCAAGACAATCGACAGAGGTATGGACGGAAGAAAAGTTATTTTCTATTATCCCTGTCTGGTAATGAGACATGCACCCCACCCGACTCGCATGTCTGGATAACAATCTGATAAATAAAAACAATACAAAGTTATCGTAAAGAAATAAGCATTATTTAGACAAGCCAAACCAAAAATTATACTTAAAATATTCTTTATTTATATTATGTTTGACATGGGTTATAAGATTGACGTCACTCACCAACACAGTGGCAGTATCTAGCAATGCAGAGTGTAAACTATAATTGTAAACATAAACTAATGTATAATATTATTTATTTATATGAATGCCTGCCTAAATAAAATATTCCCTATTTGAGCATGATAAATTAATATGATTTTAATATCTCCCCGCATTTCCTAATACACACACAAAAACTTAAATTTTATTAAAAATACTTTTGCCAGACCTATGGGAAACAAATGGTTGCTATGGTAAAATAACAAATCACAGGTTTAAAATTGATTTTATTATCAGTTCGGTAGCTTAAAATTGAATTAAATACTGCTTGCAGGATATTACTTGGACGGGAATGTAGAGTATATAATACTTTGCCCAGAGGTTTCTGGTTGTGGTTCAGTGGTGGGAATGTATGTGTAATGAGAAAAGTCTTTATTGACAACGGGATACAGACTTTTGGATGGCTTCACCAAAATCGGTATATGTTGTTAAGCTGGGCCACCTCTACTGTTTCCCCTCTGATCTGATGGTGGGACCAGATAAGGACCAGATGATTTATTGATCTGCCAATCTTTATGCTTGCAAAATTGGCCTATTTATACAATATTAGTGGGTGTGGCGATTTATACCAATATTAGTGGGTGTCAGCAGTTTGTTGACATTGGTTAAATGGCATGTAAATAATATTTCCAGTATTCGTGAGATGTCTCAAATTTATTGGTTATTAAAATATGACATAATCCAAATTTAGTCATGACGTTAACTATGAAATATTATATTATGGTACATTTGACGCTTTGACGTCAAATGTAAAACAGTAGACATTTGCATGTACTACGGTTTTCCATTGAGATTGAAACTAAATCTCAATCTCTAATATCTATACTAAAAATATCCTTAATTAACATTTAGCATATATGCTATGTCTATTACTAACTAAAAAATGTATTGATTGACAATATGAATGTCAAAAATATGAAATTGTGTGTGAAATAAATTATATTTCAATAACTTGTTAAACTTGTATACCTTAATCATTAGGAACTCTGCATACTCTATTTAACAGTGAAAAAAGATTTGTTTTGTCTGTATTAAGGACTTTTAAAACTACCCCCATCCCCCCTATGTTCTAGGTACTCCATAAGCTTTATACTTCAATGGGTATCCGTATTGCTTGTGCAGCACCAACTTGTTTAATTAGGTGATCGTTATTGTTTGACAAAAATTTTAATCTTTTACTTATTTCCATTTTGTGGAATATTGTAAGAAACAATGTATGTATATGGTTTTTTTAGCATTTTCCTTTATGGAATTTGTGAAAAGTAAAAAAAATGTGATTGTATCACATTTGTTTGATCAACTCAGGTGATTGTATCACGTTTGTTTGGTCAACTCAGGTGATTGTATCNAAAAAAAAAAAAAAAAAGCTTATCAAATATAGGGTCTCTAAACCAAAACTATTATTCCAATCTGGGTCCCGACTCAAAAAGGTTAAGAAACCCTGCTTTATTAGTTTACTGACAATATAATGTTAATCTTGATTTGAACATAGGAAAGGAATGTTATGACCCCCTTTAGTCAGCATATACAGTGTATTTCAATTGCTTATTGTAATTTATAACTAATTATCAACAAATAAGTATGTGAAAACTCATTAATTCACCAATAGAAAACATTCTTCATAGATAAATAAAAAAACAAGTTGAAAGAAGGAAAGGGTGAATGAAATTTTATTCTTTTGATTAGTTTCTACGATTTAATATTTCTATTTATGGTTTAAATTTTTATTGAAATTATGCTATGTGGCAAACAGAATTAACATAAAACATTTGACACAAAATTAATGATCCCAACTTGTCTTTTTGAAATGATTCTAAACTAGGCATTTAGACCATACTTCCAGGACTCAATGCATTTAATTTCTTATCTTAAAATTTAATATTTATTTTAATCATCTAATTAATTTCTAGTTAATAAATAAGTATTTAAAACCAATAAGAAATATAAAAGAACATTTATTTCTTAGATATAATTATGCCGTTTAGAATGATAGAGAGCAGAGAGGTGATTGTGGGTTTTAAATAATATAGCTAAAATAAAAAATTCAGAGCACTTTATGTTAAACTCTAATTAAACTTTACCCAAACCATATCAGCCCCCAACCATCACCCCCACCATAATTATCTCCCTTTTTACTTTCATGCTAGTCACTCATATTGTGCTCTCGATTTATATTGGTTCGAATCCGTTCAACTATTTGAGACAAGATAGATACAATTGTACACACACACACACACATTTATTTTTTGCATATCATTATGTGAGATGTATGAATTATGATCACTATAGTGTTGTGTTGTTCCTGAATAAATTACTCAATTAAATGGTCCACTGTCTGTTCATGAGAAAAGAATTGTTCATTCATGGTGCCATTATCAAATTTATTCATTATTTATTTTACATTTAGTAGTATCTTTACCCATAAGGATGCTGCTGTAGATCATGTGTTTAAGTTAGTAATAGTGTATAGTTGAAAAAAATATATAGATAAAGAGCAACTTGAAAATACTTCACCTGAGAATGCTCTTTCATAAAGCAGACAGTTAATAAATAGTACATTACAAAAAAGAAAACAGAACAGTAGTAGAATAAAATAATAAATTTTTATGTAAAAATAATTACTACTTCATTATTTTTTTTTAAAAAATAAATAAATTTGAAACTATTTTATTTACAGTATATACAATGTTTTTCTTGTATTGGTTTTTACAATCTTCTTCAAACCGGATACAACAATGATGTNGACCAGGAAGTAGTGACATCTAGTATCAGAATATTAAATTAAAAAACGAAACCGTATTAAACCGGTGTCAGCCATAAATCATTATTTTTTTTCAGTGATATTAAAACGGTGTTAGGAAACTGTAGGTTAATAATCTCCCTCTAACTCCTCAATCTGCCCATTAAAATCTCCCATTAACAAAATCTTAATCCCCTATTCCTAAATTTTCTTATATCTCCATCGTTTCACCTTAATATATCCAGCTAATACAATTTTTGATTCCCCACCATTACTAAACCGCACATATTCTTTACCCTTTATGACTTCTAACTCCTTCCTATCATATCCTTACCCATCTAAATCCTAGAATAGCCGCCAAACTTGTTTTAGAAATAAATAAAATATGTTGATTTTATATTTTTACAAAACAAGTGATAATAAATACATGATGAAAACATTCACCTTAATGCTATAACTTATCCGAACTATAAATGACAATATTTCATATTAATTACATACAATGGCCTTAGTAATATTACTTCAGTTACTTCACCAAATATACATTAACCTATATGTAAGTAAAATAATTTGATAATAACTGCAAAATAATTATATGTGAATAATCCACACAATTAGCAACCTATAGCATCAGATGGCATAAAATAAAATAAATAAAACCTTAATGATAACTTTAGACAAAATATAATACTTGACATTTAAACGTCAACCTGTAGTGGTAACAATAGACAAAATTATTGTTAATTCTAGAATGGTATACAGTATATTTAAATATAAATATCAGAGTAGTCGGGTCGGAAAAGTTCTTTAATTTTGTACAATAAATATACTTAGCTGTAATCATTAAACACCTGTATATACTGACAGCTTGTATTTGAACCTTGCATCAAATGCAAGCTGTCAGTATCTCCTTTTCCATAAAGATCAGAACATCGCTCAACTGCAGCTTTTGAATTGTTACACCTAGATCTTTGGACCCTATCACTCCCACTAGTTTGGGGAACAATAACTACGCACTCACCATAACTGATGATTACTCCAGGTATTACTAATGTTTTCCCCATCACTGAAAACTCTAAAGCTACTCAGCATATCATTCTATACATCGAAGAAAACATTAACCTTTTTAGAAGAAAACTACTTGCAATCAGGACAGATGGAGGAGGATGGGAGTTTATCAATAATGATTTGGAAAACTATTTATCATCACAAGGAATTGGAGAACAGAAGACAGTAGCCTACTCTCCCTCCCAAAATGGAGTGGCAGAGAGAATGAATAGAACTCTACTA
The DNA here is from genome assembly GCA_003024985.2 of Euperipatoides rowelli. Taxonomy (NCBI): domain Eukaryota; kingdom Metazoa; phylum Onychophora; class Udeonychophora; order Euonychophora; family Peripatopsidae; genus Euperipatoides; species Euperipatoides rowelli. Next base: position 7,038 of record PXIH01S0038579.1, read on the forward strand.
GAATCCATTAGATGTATCTTTAAGTGAAGCAAAAGTATCAAAAACATTATGGGGTAGGCCATTAGTTGTGCAGCCTACTCAAGAAATCATTTACATACCAACACTCACGGTAGAACACCTTATGAGATGTGGTACAATCGAAGACCATCTGTGAAACATCTTAGATCTTTTGGTGAAAGATACTTCTTTCATATACCATCTATTAAAAAAAAAAGCTAGATGACATAGCTGAGTCATGAATACTCCTTGGATATAGCAGTCAAGTTAAGGGATACTGAATTCTGAACATCAGAAACAGTACTGTAACAGTAAGCAGAAGTGTGTTCTTTACTGGAAAATTCCACACGCACAATAAAGATCTAACACCGCCTAAAGAAACACCAATAATTTATTCTGAAACACTTGAGCATCCAATGATCATTGATACCCTTGACTCAATTAATCAAGAAGAGAAGAATTCCGATTTAACCACATCAGAAATCAAACAATACAATCTTGAACCAACTTGTCCAAGAAGATCCAACAGATCCAACAAAGGAGTACCCAACTCAGATTCTATGACTTGAATAAGGACTAGTACGATTTCTCTCATGGTCTGTGAAGATCAATAAGCAATTAAAAGAAAAAGGGGAAGATTGTGGGAGTTGTCGAGTTGGAAAAGTTGTTCTTTAATTTTGTACAATAAATATACTTAGCTGTAATCATTAAATACCTGTATATACCAAAAGAGAAAATAATTTGGTGTGAAGCAGTGCATGTGATCACCAAATAGAACAGCCAATTTTTTTTTTAAACCACATGACCAATATATAGCATCCTCCTTCTTCGACCAGATGCCATGATGAAAAGACGCAATAAGTAAATCTAATAGACATTTTTAATTGACTAGGGATATTAGCTTGTTGTGGCAGGGAATGTAGAGAGCAAGTAAATGAAATCAGAAAATGATCTATGATAGTAATTCAATCAAGAAATAATTGACAAGTAATATCTATTTTATTATTTAGTATGATATATGTGTTCATTAGTTAGCCTATTAAGATGTTTCACAGTTATATTACAAGAAGAATCACATTTGAATAATTTTAAGTAAGCTTCAATGAAGAATAAAGATACTGATAATTAACTGTCCTATTTTAAAGCAATTAAACTGTCACAAAGTTTTTTGACTATTAATATCAACACGTTAGGGGAAGTGTGTTTACACGAAGTAATAGCTGTTGAAGTCTTAATTCCCCAAGAAAAGTTCATGATATTTGTAATTAATGAAAGTTAATAATGGTCAAAAGAAAGGAAGTTAATTACAAGATAAAGAAAGCATTAAAGTGAAGCAATAAATGACATTCTATTTTGTTTTACTGTATTTGTTAAAAGCTAGAAAGCTAAGTTACATATCATGAAGACATATTACAAAGTCAAGGCTAGAGAATAACAAATTTTATTCATGAAAATCAGAAAGATTAAAAAGTACATGGTGATATTAATCCAAGTTTGTGGAAAAATATTTGATGAACTGATAGTGTTTATGGTGATCTGAAAAGTCCTTCATCAACAAGGAGTTGCTATTTCCTATAGGCTATCCCCGGGCAGTTTAAGATTGTCTAACTGTTGTTTGAGACACACGCAATACAATCGCTTCAATATCTGCTCAATCCTTTATGTACGACTGGTATAATGATTTAACTGGAACACACAATATCATTTACNATTACAAAAAAGAAAACAGAACAGTAGTAGAATAAAATAATAAATTTTTATGTAAAAATAATTACTACTTCATTATTTTTTTTTAAAAAATAAATAAATTTGAAACTATTTTATTTACAGTATATACAATGTTTTTCTTGTATTGGTTTTTACAATCTTCTTCAAACCGGATACAACAATGATGTCCTGTCCAAGATCAGCTCATAGTCCGCCATAATTCCATTTCTCTTCGGAAAAATCTATAATATAGAGATTCATAATTAGTTTAAATCCCCCGGAGCCGTACGACGACAACATAAAATTCTGTCATCCCTCAGCTCCGGGGCTGCCCAGGGATCGAACCTACGATCCCCTTATATGCACAGCTCCACAATCCAGCAGCAGCCTTAACCGCTGGACCACTGCAGCTGCACTACTTTATTAATTTTGTTTTTTTTAAAGCATTCATACATTTAACCTAAAGGTCAAATGTAACAGATTTTTTTATTTTTTATTTTCAAAGATTTTTATTAAAAAAAAAATATCCACTATAAAAAAATAAAAGAAATTAAAAAAAAACTTGTTATTTACAATTCAATTTTAAAATAATTGTCTTTAGCTCCTCCCTCTTAAAAGAACATTGTCCACTGTCTACACCAGGGGGAGATATTTGGCAACATCATTGTACAGTGATGAATAGAGCTTGCAATATTTAACTATAGAATAGTTACTATCTTTGCCAGCTTAAAGCTGGAAACCAAATAGCCTTTTTTGTGTCTTTAATTTTGTCTTTAATTTTTTCCTCGTCTTTTATATCTCTTACAGTAATGTTTTTTTAATTTTGGTTCTATTACCCTATCAAATGGTAACATCAAGGGTCTCCCTAAAAATAATTCAGCTAGCGTATAACTACTTCCTTCTGATTCAGAGCTATTTATTGCTAGTCTGAGTGTAGCTAAGCTTTCATCCCATCTTTGATGGTCTTTACCTACATACGCCCTTATTTGCTGTCCTATATTTTTATGTCTTTCTGTAAAATTGATTTGTGCATGTATTGTGAGATCAACCTGTTGTCGAAATGCCATATGTCTGCTATTTCTTGATACAGTTTGGTGATAAACTGATTTCCATTATCTGATACAATTATTTTTGGTAGTTCGTACCTACATAAGTATTCCTCAACTAAAATTTTTGCTACATTTTTTGGCTGTGGCTTTGCCTATAGAAAATACCTCTATCCAGCATGAAAAATAGTCACAGATTGTCAGTATGTATTCTTTCTTTTTCCTGCTTACAGGAAGTGGACCAATCAAATCGATCCCCACTAAGTAATTTGGTTCATAGCTTTCTGCTGACTTCATTAAACCTTCTGACACTTTATTTGAATGTTTTGTTTTTTGGCAGATGTTATATGTACTGCAATAATATGAAATTTCTGATTTCATTTTTGGCCAATAGCCTCTTTTGGAAATTTTGTCATAAGTTTTCTGAAAACTCCTGTGACCTCCTATGTTCTGATCATGAAATTCCTTTATTACTCTAGTTTTTGCTCTATCTGGGATTAATAATCTTTTTCTGTCATCTGATTTTTCTTGGTAATAAATCACATCTTGTATAATGGCAAAATTGTTATTTTCCCCTTGTTTTAACTTATTCTTTATTTCTTTACAATAATCAGCTATGTTTTGGTCATTGATCATTTGTTTTCTTGATTTGAATTTTTGGTTAAACTCTTCTTGTATATTTACATTATTTATGTTTAAGGAATTTTGATTATTTATATACATTATTTCTAACTTTGTGAAATCTGTCAATTTATTTAGATCCGCCCCTCACCATCACTGCCAATTACAGGCGCTCTAGATAGTGCATCTGACACTGTATTTTCCTTTCACTTAATATATTTGATTGTAAAATTGTATTATTGTAGCCATAGCACCCATCTAGTTAGTCTAATAGTGACTTCTTTGAGATTTAAGGCCCGTGTTAATGACTGTGGTCTGTTTCTAAGAAAAAATGAGTGCCATAAATATATCCCCTAAATTTATTTAGGCTCCATACTACCCCTAGTAATTCTAATTCACTGATTGAATAATTATTTTCATATTTTCTCATATGCTATTATTCTGTCTGTGCCATCACTGTTCTTTTGTAATATTATTGAGCCTAAGGCCAGTATTGAGGCATCTGTGTGTACGATAAAGGGTGATTTGAAATATGGTGTTTGTGAAATGGGTGAGTTGATTAAGTTGATTAAGGCCTTTTTTAATTTTGCATATGAGTTTTCTTGTTCAGCTCCCCTTTGCCATTTTACCTTTTTAGATTTTAGTCTATTTAAAGATTCAGCTATTTTGGCATAGTTCGGTATAAAACTTCTATACCATCCGGTAAGTTCTAAAAATTGCATAATTTCTTTTGTATTTATTGGNCTGAATTAGTAGTAAATATAAATCAAATTTACATATAAACAACTAAATAAATCCATGCTTTAAGATAGAGTCTGAACATTTTCAACATGTTGCACGTATCATTTTTGTTTTATGTTATTTTCAAGTAAATTTATACCAAAGATTAAATTACATTGGTGTTTTTACTAGACTTTATTGGTAGTATTTCAATTTATTATCAAGAACAGTCTATGTGTTGTTAAATTCCAGTACCTAATCCAAATAAGGAATGATTATATTATTTTATGATATATGTTTTTCATAAGTACTGCAAAACCTGGACTTGATATTCAATTTATTTTATTTTCATCATTCAAGATAACATAACTTAATCTTATTTGAATCTTATTTCACTTAGATATGCTATTAAACAAATTCATTTAAAGTCAAAATTAAGTTGCAGCTTGATTTATTTTAACCTTTCATTCACGATTGGTATTTTAAACTAGTGTTTTTAGTAGCACCATTCTGATAATCTATACATCTTTTCTCACTTGCATATAGATATCCATTGACTCACTACAAATAATAACCTCACAATAAATACTTCAATGATTTTAACTGTTTTTATTTATGTTTCTAATTTTGTCTAGTCAGCTCCTCCATTAATCGGCCGATTTGTTCCATTCTTTGCTGTGGCAGCAGCCAATTGTGTCAATATACCTCTAATGAGATCAAGGTAAGTTAGCATAGGCTATACTTTATTTACTATATATTATGACGAGTTGTCATATTTTATTTTATTGTGTATTAATTGGTACTTTCAAGTGACAGCTGAGGTTATTTCAAGGTATAATTATTTTCTCAATACACCATTTGCATTCATAAATGTTGTATTAAAGCAATCTGGCAAATTGCTGGATCTAATTATCTCTTAGAAATATTCAAACTCACTTTATTTAGGTATATTTATTTTTACAAAGGAAAAACTTTACACATGGTGTCTTTGACCCAAAGGATGTAGTCATCATTTGCAAAATTGAGTATTAAGAATTANCGTTTGTTTGGTCAACTCAGGTGATTGTATCACATTTGTTTGGTCAACTCAGGTGATTGTATCACGTTTGTTTGGTCAACTCAGGTTAGTTGACCTTTGAACCACTTGTTTTATTAAATTTTGTATTGAATAGAATACAGAAAGAAGAAGAAAAAATTCCAATTTCTACGGTATAGGTTCAGTAGTGAAAATATAAAAAATATGAAAAAGAAGAAAAATATTTATCCCAATTTCATCCTGATAATTATTTATCAGTATTTAACCCCCCTAATGTAATATTTTTAAAACATTAGCCTACTCCTTTCTTTAGTAATCTAAGGCTATATGGATGGTAAAGCTTAGATACCGATATTAGCCCTCTAGTTTTGTATGGCTTTAAGTTGATGATATGTTGTTTTGGGACCTGCTTGCCTTTTTTGTTCTTAAGACTGTGAGCGGTCCTAATTTTTTGTCTACTGTAAATGGGTCTTCCCATTTTGGAAATAACTTAGCCATTAAATTTTTTCCAGCCTGGCTGAGAAAATGTGTTTTGATTAATACCTTGTCACCTTCCTGAAATTGAATGTATCTATGTGATTTGCCATAGTATAATTTGTTTCTCATTTGATTTTGTTTCTGTACTAATTTTTATGTGTCGGCCTTGGCCTTAGTAATTTTATCTTTTATTTTTCCTCATCTTTTATATCTCTTACAGTAATGCTTTTTTTTAATTTTGGTTCTATTACCCTATCAAATGGTAACATCAACAGTCTCCCTAAAAATAATTCAGCTGGCATATAACTACTTCCTTCTGATTTAGATCTGTTTATTGCTAGCCTGAGTGTGGCTATGGTTTCATCCCATCTTCGATGTTCTTTGCCTACATACACTCTTATTTGATGTCCTATATTTTTATTATGTCTCTGTAAAATTGGTTTGTGCATGATATTGTGAGATCAACCTGATGTCGAAACTCCATATTTTTTGCTATTTCTTGATACAGTTTGGAGTCAAACTGTTTTCCATTATCTGATACAATTATTTTTGGTACTCCATACCTATATAAGTATTCCTCAACTAAAATTTTTTCTACGTTTTTGGCTGTGGCTTTGCCTATAGAAAATACCTCTATCCAACGTGAAAAATAGTCACAAATAGTTAGTATGTATTCTTTATTTTTACTGCTTTCAGGAAGTGAACCAATCAAATCGATCTCCACTAAGTAATTTGGTTCATAGCTTTCTGCTGACTTCATTAAGCCTGCTGGTGCTTTATTTGAATGTTTCATTTTTTGGCAGATGTTGCATGTACTACAATAATATGAAATTTCTGATTTCATTTTTGGCCAATAGGCTCTTTTGCAAATTTTGTCAAGTTTTCTGAAAACCCATGTGACTTCCTATGTTCTGATCATGAAACTCCCTTATTACTCTAACTTTTGCTCCATCTGGGATTAATATTCTTTTTCTGTCATCTGATTTATCTTGGTAATAAATTACATCTTGTATAATGGTAAAATTGTTATTTTCCCCTTGTTTTAACTTATTCTTTATTTCTTTACAGTAATCATCTATGTTTTGTTCACTGATAACTTGATTTCTTGATTTGATTGTTTGGTTAAACTCTTCTTGTATATTTATATTATTTATGTTTAAGGAATTTTGATTATTTATAGACATTATTTCTAGCTTTGTGAAATCTGTCAATTTATTTAGATCCCCCTCATCATCTCTGCCAATTACAGGTGCTCTAGATAGTGCATCTGGCACTGTATTTTCCTTCACCTTTCTATATTTGATTGTAAAATTGTATTCTTGTAGCAATAGCACCCATCTAGTTAGTTTACTATTGGCTTCTTTGAGATTTAAGGCCCATGTTAATGCACTGTGGTCTGTTTCTAAGAAAAAATAAGTGCCATAAATATATCCCCTAAATTTCTTTAGGCTCCATACTACCCCTAGTAGTTCTAATTTGGTGATTGAATAATTCTTTTCATATTTTCTCAGACCTCTACTTGCATATGCTATTACTCTGTCTGTGCCATCATTGTTCTTTTGTAATAATATTGAGCCTAAGCCCAGTATTGAGGCATCTGTGTTTACAATAAAGGGTGGTTCAAAATCTGGTGCTTGTAAAATGGGTGAGTTGATTAAGGCCTTTTTTAATTTTGTATATGAGTTTTCTTGTTCATCTTCCCATTGACATTTTACCTTTTTAGATTTTAGTCTATTTAAAGGTTTAGCTATTTTGGCGTAGTCTGGTATAAAACTTCTATACCGCTCTGTAAGTCCTAAAAATTGCATAATTTCTTTTGTACTTATTGGTCTAAGGAAATTTTGGACTGCTTCTATCTTTTTGGGGTTTACTCTTAGACCTTGTGGGCTCCAGATGTGTCCCAAAAATTCAGCATTTTCACAAGCAAAACTACATTTCTTTAATTTGATTTTCAATCCTGTTTGATTATAAGTTTGAATACCTTGTCTAAATCTAATAAATGGTGTGAAAATGTTTTAGAGTATACCACAACGTAATCAATGTAGTTGTATGCACAAACTCCTATAATGTCTCTTAGCACTTCAGCCATGAGTCTAGGAAATGATGAGCCAGAGTTTTTTAAGCCAAATGGCATTCTGGTAAACTCTTATAACCCTACTGAGGTTATAAAGGCTGTTTTATGCATAACCTCCTCTTTTATGGCTATTTGCCAATATCCTGAGGTTAAGTTTAAGCAAGGAATTACTTTAGAACCCCCCCCCCCCCAGTCCATCTAATATTTCATGTATTAAAGGTACAGGGAATTTGTCATCAACTGTGATTTTATTTATTGCTCGATAATTGACGCAAAATCGATACTCATCATTTTTCTTATGTACAAGGACTACAGGCGATGCCCAGTTCGACTGGCTTTTCAAATAATGCCTAATTCTAGAATTTATTGTACCTGTTCCTTAATAATTTTCTTTAATTTAGGTGGATAATGGTATGGCCTTCTTGCTGTTGGTTTGTTTTCAGTTAGATTTATTTCATGTTTTGTTATGTTAGTTCTTCCGAGAATATTTGAAAAAAAATATTTTGCACTATCTATTAAGAATAATTTTTAATTTTTCATGTTCTGATTTACTTAGACAAGTTGGTTTTTCCAGGATTTCTTCTAAATCATTGTAAAATTCTTCATTTTGTTAACTGTTCCTGTCATATTTGTCTGTCACTCTAAATCTGTCCCTATAAACATTATTTATATTTATTCCAGGTTTGAAAATATAATTGCTATAGTTTGGTTCATGATTTTAATATTTGAATATGCTTCTATTTGAAAATTTTCATCATTTGCCTTGTTTCATATTTGTTTTGAATATTATTAACAATTGTTGTTAACTTTTTAAATTTTTTTATAAAATTTGTTGTTATTTAGATTATGACTATAAGTTTGTTTTGAAAAAGAACTGACATACCTTATTATTTGACTAGATTTGGTATCATGTACCCTAGTTCTACCTATGTATTTATTTTTTTTCCATAGTTAAGTCTACTGTATTTTAGTTTATCATATAAAGACTTACTTGGAATTAATGGATTCATTACAGGCATTACCTGGTCTATTTTTACATTGTTTGGAATACTTTCCAGTATGTTATTAATATTCTTATGGCTGTTTGTGGTAGAATACATTACACATTGTGCTTTTAAAGCTGTTGGAAACTTTTTACTATTAATGCATTTAATTTTATGTGTTTCTGTTATCCATTGGGGCACTAATTCTTTACTTAAAGATTGTTTTAAATATTCTTTGTATTTATTATAATGCCTATACTCACTAGTTTTCACCACCTGGGAATCAATCATTATATCAATGGGATGTATTGTAATATATTTATTATTTTCAGTTAAGACATCTGAAGTGACAGCTTTCTCACATATGCCTTCATTATGGCATGTAGTAGCAAAAAAAATATCATTCAATTTATGGAATGGAAAATAATATTTGTTTATTGTTGGGTTGTTTGTAAGTACTTTAGGTTTGTCTTTATTGGACAGTGCATATGGTGAATCAAAAGTAATCTTGGCTTTTTTTACAAGACACTATATAAAGATGAATCCGATAATACCAACATTAAAAATGAAGACAAAAATGATTTAACTGACACACTGATTGATGTACCACATATACTTGCAAAAGAAGCAAAGCATGCAGTAAAACACATGAAAAATGGTAAAGCACCAGGAAAAGACAAGATAACAATTGATATTATAAAAGCAGGTGGTGAGGAACTAGAAAAAAAAACACTTGCTCAGTGTTTTACAAAATGCTTAAAACAAAGAAATATACCAATTGATTG
>PXIH01S0038605.1:0-12213 GCA_003024985.2 Euperipatoides rowelli
AGGGACAACCTTGCTGGACTATAGTCTGTTGTTTTCTGTCATATTTGTATTTGTATTTGACACTTTATTTACAAACAGTACATTAATTAAATCAGAAAAAGAAAGGGTCTTATAGTGAGAAAGGTTAAATTATGGAAAACATATTTCCATAGATAGTAAAAGTCATTTTAAAGGGAAGATACTTCATTTCATGGTTCCAATAAGAAGCCAAATATTGATTTTCAGATATTTAACCCGGTGTACATCCATTCATTATGTGTGGTTGTGGTTGGTTGTGGTTGCGTGGTTACCTTACCCGACATCTAAATCCATTCCAACACAACTAATATTTTTTTTTTTAAATTTGATACACACTATAACTCAAATAATAATTAAATACAACATAAATTACAAAAATTGGTAATAAAAGCAGATGAATATAATGTCTATTACATAGTGGCTAAGACTTCAAAATGTCATCATAGGAAACTATGCATTATTTTCCAGTGCCAAAAAATATTCCGGTTTTAACAAATTTGAAATAATAATAATTCCAATAATAAATTTGAAATAATTATTTATAAAGTTATTATTTATTTGTTGTTATTAGAAATAAAATAATTGATTTGTTATATTTCCTGTACAGCCATTCCGGGTCAAATTTGACCCATATGGATATAAATTATAACTTAAATCTGTATACTGTAAGTTTTACAAAAATATCAGATGTTACATTCAAACATCAGGTATAAATAAACAATTACACAAAATTTTATAAAGTTTTCTTAAAGTAATTATTTAGATTTTTGTCAAAATTTAAAATCCAATTTGACCTAGAATGGAATGGACAAGGGTTAAGTGGAATTGGCTTGATATTTTCAAATATGAAGAGCATCTCCACTTCCAGAGTGAGTAAAGACACATTGTTAATAACCCAGACTTAGGAAAGTTATTTGCATTGCAAATTAGAAGTTCCTTTAGAGTGTTGTATTTATTGATGCAACAAGTAATAATGTTTATCAATTCAGTATCTAGTCTTGATAATAGGCATAATTTTATTTTTTAAAAAAATACCATTATTTAACAGCAAATTCATTTATTTGTTATAGAAAATCATAAACTTAACATTTTATAAACCAGGTTCCTTCCTGAGCCTCGGCCGTGGCATACTCAGTTAAAAAACCCTGGAAAATATTGGAAGTCAGGGGGAAAAAAACACTGCTCAGCAGGGACGCGAACCTGTAATATTTACAGCATATGTCATCGTTGCCTCACTTTCAGCCAGCATCATTGCTGACTGGACCATGAAGTCAGGACTATAAAAGACACATTTAAGAAATAAGTTAACTGAAGACTCTTCAAGCTACAAAATGGACACTGAGACCAGATGTTGAAGTTATATTTTAGAGCCAGAGTTAATTTAGTAGGGAGCACATTGTAAATAAATTTTACAAAAAAAATCAATGATATTAGGTGGTATGTGGTTTTTTTAACAAGCTTTTCAATACAGTGTGACCCACAATGAAAAGACTGTTAAATTGAAAAGCCTAACATATTTTATGAAACAAATGTTAGCTACCTTAACATAGGACATGCTTTATTGGGGGAAGGGGGGTAAATCATCAATGAAGTTTAACCAAAATTTGATAGCATTCCAGATTATTGACTTGCGTTGCCAACTTAGTAGAAGGGGGAGGTGTCTGAGGTGGGGAAAAAATTATTAATTTGAGAGATATTATTTGCCCTAATAGTACTAATGAAAAGACTGGTGTCAATCAATCTGCCTTTATTGAAGTGGGGATATAGTCTGTGTTTGCCAATCAATGCTAACTTGTTTTGTCATACAATTCTAGTAGCAGAGAGATAATGTGATCTATCCATTTTTTGTTTGGAAGAAAATGAAGTATGTAGTACAGGATCTTAGGAATGCAAATTGAATTAACTATTTTAATGTGTAAATTGATGGGTAGATATTGATTCTTAGTAATTTGAAATACTTTATTAAATTTGTCAGTTATGGATTGTTGGATATTGTTATGAGCTTGAGGCCCTATGAATGGAAAGGGAATTCCCAGATATTTTATTGGTAATTCAGTGCTTAAAATTGAGAGATTAATTATTGAATTTTTATTTTTGTTGATAATGGTGCCAGTTCATATAGAGAAATTTTGTATGATTTCCAAGGCATGGTCAATATCTTGCAAGTCATTTCCCAGAATTATAATATCATCCACATAGGCAAGGATTTTGATTGTCGTCCAGTTGATATAGTAGAGTTGATGTAGAGGGCAAAGAGGGACACACTTAAGGGTGAACCTTGGGTTATTCCTTTTTTATAGAAAAGTTGCCATAGAAGAAGTTGTTAATATTGATTGTATCAGATTTTTAAGTGATGTAGTTGATGATGGCATTTTGAAGAGGAGGACCTTTGATATTTGTGCTAATTAAGTTAATTATGTTAGGAATGTTTACTGAGTCATAAGCTTTACGTATGTCAAGGAATAGAGCAAATAGAGGCTCCTTGGAGCAATTCTTATATTGAGTACATATTTCCTAAATAACAAATTAGGCATATGGATGGATTGGCCTTTAAAGGAAAATTAAAATGGGTGGATGATTTTGGAGAGCTGCTGAAATATTTTTTGATTAAGGATGGAGGCAAAGATTTTAGCATCAGAATTTTCAATGTTTATGGGGCGGATGTTGTTAACTTTTGTCATATGAGGGAACAAATGTGGAGGTAGTTGAGATTTATTTTCCTTGTCAAAGAGGATGAACTGAGATTGAATTTCAAGCAAACCTTTGTATTTTTCTAATGATCAAGTATTGAAAAGGTGTGTTAGAATGGGAATAAAAATGTGTTGGAATTTTATGATGATTTTAGTGGTGAGGCTGTCAGGGCCAGGGGGAGATCTTTAATTGATATTTTGGAGAGCTTTCTTGATTGACATCAGCTGTGTAAATATATGAGAATGATGTTGAGCTTTGCTATGAATCAAAGTTGATGATAAAGTGTTTTTGACAATATATGTTAATGGTGAATCATTTTGAAACAGTTCTTTTAAGTATCAAAATAGGAATTTCCCCATGTCATGATGAGTAAAACATTCTTGTTGATAAGAGATGGTTTGTGTAGTTTTATTGCATCTTAATTTGAATAAGATTTTTGAAGAAATTAATGTAGAAAATTCATGTTTATTAAGAGTTATGTTTCTCACTTTTTTATATTTGATTAATTTGTTTTCATTGGATGGTATTTCAATAAGTTTGTTTTCAATAAGTTAGCAAGAATACGATTACCCATATTAGCTGGAATTAAGGTTTGATGGCTTTTGAGTAAAATATAGATTCGTTCTTGTTGTCCAATTTAAATGTTTTGTTCAAAGGAGAAAGTTTTTGCTGAATTTGAATTTTTAGGTCAGACCAGAGATGATGGATATTTGTAGAATTACAGAGTGCACTTATGGTTATAGCATAAAATAATTCCAAACTTTGATTTCCAATGGTAGGGCTGGGTGAATGCTATGGAGGACCAGTGTCTCGACAACGGATCAATTTTAAATGTAGATAATAGTGCAAAGTGATCTGAAAACTAAACAAATAATACTTTAAACAATGAATTTTTAGAGGGAGATGTTTGAAAAACAACAAAAGTTAATATGAGAGTTACAGGGTGTAGAGAAGTGAGTAGGTTGATTTCCTTGTCCATGATAAAGAGCTAAGTCTGGTAAATGAGTCTGCCTAATAAAAAGAGATCCAGATTTAGTAGTGGAGAAATTTAGGTCCCTAGCCAAAATGATTAGATGATTTGGATGTTGATGAATGATTAATTTTGCTTTTTCAAAGAGTTTATTGTTAATTGCTAATGAATAATGCCAATAGATGTTTATTAAAATAAAGTTGATGCTGCATATAATAACAGTGCAAGCAATCAGGTGAGGAGTAGAATACAAAATATGAGAATAAATGTGAATTATGTTCATATTAATTACTATAGATACTCCCAAGATGGATTTTGGGGCATAGACAGAGCAAACCATAAAAGGTGGAGACCAATTTAAACATGGATTAGGAGTATTAATGGCCAATTTTGTTTCTTGAAAAAAGCGAGCAGGATATTATGCCTAGAAAGGAAGTTTCCAAGTTCTTTCTCTTATTAATATTATTTATTCCTTGTACATTTATTGTAAGGAAGGTAAGATCTCATTTGAGATGCTAATTGCTCAACATTGATGGATTTTAGAAGCACTTTCCCCTCCACCCTCATCAATGTTAGAGATATCATCCTCCGAGCTCAATGATGTATCATAATCAGATTCTGGATTTAGAATCACATATTTTGTCTTCAATGAAATGTTTGCCAATAGAGAGTTTTCTTAGTGAATAAGTTTTGAGTCCTTCTGGCTTAGTTTCTCTGCAGGGTTTCTTCGAATGTTTGTGCTTTGAAGATTTTTTCCTGTGAATTTTTACCTGAACTTTGGTTATCTGATTTATTTTTGGAAGATTTATTAGGTGTTTTGACCACAGAGTTGTCCGTGTCCTGAGTGTGAATATGGTCCTGAATTTGTGTAGAAAGTTAAGTAGAACTTTCTAGTTAAAGGCCAGTTTGGAGAGACCAAGGAGATAAAATCATGTTTTTCAGTTTGAGACAAAAAAAGTCATATTTGGTGATGAGGTGTTAAGTGAAGGGGAGGGTGCCCAATATTTCAATGTGATCAGATGGTGGTTGAGATCCAAAGATTGATCACAATCAGAATGTGTTTTCTTTTGATAATGATAGACTATTAGAAAAGTTCAATAAGTTAGCATCTTATTGTAATTGCTGATATATAGATTACCAGTCTTTTGTCCTTGATGATAATTTGGAGGTGTAAGATTGGTGACAGGGGTGCTGGACCAGTCTAAGATGTGTACAGGTGGAGCAAAACTTCATTGGGCATTCACGATGAGGTCTTCATTACTCTCCAAACGGAAACATATCATAGGATGAGAGGCAATATGCTGATAGATCCTGAGGTGTTTCATTTTCATGAAATAGGGATATCCATGATGATGCTTTCAGTTTGAAGGGAATTACAGTTTGGCCCATAGCCTTGTACATTTATTGTAAGGAAGGTAAGATCTCATTTGAGATGCTAATTGCTCAACATTGATGGATTTTAGAAGCACTTTCCCCTCCACCCTCATCAATGTTAAAGATATCATCCTCTGAGCTCAATGATGTATCATAATCAGATTCTGGATTTATTTTTGGATTTGTTTAAATTACTGGGAGTAATTAATTCAATTTTGCCCTATTGTTCTAAGAGAGGGGGTAAAAATTCCCTCAAGGTATTTATTGGTATTTTTTCTATTACTATTGTAATAATGCGATTTTCATCTTCTTGGGATAAAAAATTTAATTTCTTCCCATTTATTTGATGAGATATATTTTGAAAAGTAACTTCATAAAAGGTTAAAGTAAATTGATTTAGTAGAATGAAGGATTACTAAGTTGGTAGAGAGCCTCCACATCATTAATTAAGTTTATTAATTGTTTTAATATTTCCTGAATATCAATGGTGAAGAATTAAATGTTATTAAAGGCAGAGAATATCACAATTTCTGGTCCCATCAAAAAATTGAAATTGATTATTCCAATAATATTAGCCTTTTTTTTTAATTTTACTTCCTCAAATGTTAGAACTTCATTATTGAAAACGTTTACATCAACATAATATGTCAGGCCCTCATATTATGAGGGCCTAAAGAGACCATAGCTCCATATCTCCCCACATAATATAGAAAAACTAAGGAAATTACAATATAAATAAATACCCTCAAGGGTACACTTAGCCAAAAGGTAAATTTATTGATGGACCACTATTCAGAGGTTCCTCTTAGTTTGAGAATGGAAGAGTTAAAAAAAAAAAATTGAGAGCTCATAACTCAATATAGCCTACATCTCAGGGGAATGCAGGTGGTGGGGGGGGGGGGGATTTATTAGTGAGATTACTTATTTTTTTAAAAAAAAAATATAATAAGATAGAGTCTACAGGGTTTTATTTTAATTTCAAGAAAAATACCTAATTTAATAGCCTGGTTAATTATATTTGTTATAAGGATAGCCAATTGGGCAGAAAGCCTTCAAGTATGCAGAATCAAAAGTGAAAACAATTATAAAAGCTAACGAGCTTGTGAAATGTTAACTAAATAAGATTATTAATAACTGAATGTGCGAAAGTTTTAAAATGCTGTTTTTCATTACTGGAAGCGATTTTTTTTTTTCTCACGAGACTTAATTTGATCTATTAAAATGTTATTAACTAATCCACTAAGACAGTCTTTTTTAGTATTACTCTATTGTTTAAGTGGTTTTCAAGATCTTAAAAACATTTTTAAAAAGATAAGAAAATGAATAGATTTAATTGAAAAGCCTTTTAAGTGATTTTTTAAAGGGTGAAAAATGCTATTCTTTTTTTTTTTTTCTTTTGTTTTAAATCGTTCTTTTAACGAAGCCGTATTTGAGTGAAATTAAAAGTAAATATTAAATTATTCTTAAAATCCGACATAAATTAATTGCAAATCACAAATTAAATAAATTAAACGGTACAAGTATAGGTTACGTGAATGTTCTACTTCCCACATATTTTGCTAAAGTAAGGTAATAAAAAAATACAGATTTATTACTTCATATTAATGCAGATATAAATTATTAAATTCTGTTTAAATATTTATTTTTTATTTTTATGAATTTCTAAATGTCTATATGCAGAAGTTTGTTAGTAATTTTATCACTTGTGAAGTTTTAAATTAAATAATTGATATGCAAAATAATTGAATGGGAATATTCATCCAGATAAACTACTAATCCCAATGAATCGAACTATTTCTCCGTGTTAAACCTTTGTGCTTTAAAATTGGCATCAACCATCACATAAAACTTTTCAATTCTGATTAATTAGTTTCCAAAATTGTCAATAGTAAAATCCCAGGCTATAGTCACAATTGTATAATCCTGCATTAGGATCTTTCCTGTTATCCGCCCTCCACTATTTTTCCAATTTAGTATTAACCTATGGTAGTTGGAGTTAGGGTGTCAGGGGAGGATAAGGTTAGAAATGTAAAAAAAAAAAAAAGTACTCACATCGTGGTGGACAGATAACAGGAAAAATTCCGGTATTTTATTTATTTTTGCAACATAATCGTCACAGAAATAAGCCTGCAGATTATCACACAGTAGTAATAACAAAGTTGACACAATGAAATCATTTTGAAGAATATCTGACCAGAGCTGTAAGGATATTTACTATTTCTGCAGCACTCATACAATTATATTAAAAAAAAAAAAAAAAACTATTAAGAAATACTGAAAATATGCAAGTTTAAATTCATTAAATTTGTAAATATAACACAATAAATTTAGAAATAACATATAGAAATTAAAATTTCCATTAGAGACAAACCCTTCGATTTGGTTTGCTCCTCCATGCGTTGCATAATCGATAATCTAAAAATATATAAATTTGTATTCATGACTTTTTTTTTTTTTTTCTGTGAAATCGTCAGTATGTAACAATGTAAATAATTTTTATTTTATTTATTTATTTTTACTGACATAACATTATTTTACTAAGAAGTTTTACAAATTATTTATTACAAATGTACAACAAAAGAAAGAAAAAAAGGAAATCAAAGAAGAGTAAAATTTAAAAAATTTTATAGGGACATTAATATTTTATTAATAGGTTTAGTTATTTAACTGAAATATTTACGCAAACTATACAAATTTAATTAAAGGACCTATCCCAACAAGGGTTTGGTCCAATATTACAATTCAATGATTAATAAAACATAAAGTAACAAGGTCAAAGCCCGAGAATGATGAGGGGGAGGGGATAAATGCTCCCTCCACCCCACCCCATCCCAATTGCTTACAGACCTCCCCTGTTAGATAAATAATTTAATTCCTTAAAGTAGTATGTTTAACAGACCAATGCTTCTTCAATCGTGACAGACAAACAAATTCATTTTATAGATATTATAGATAGAAAGATAATTAAAATAAAAAATTAATAAAATAATGATTAGAGTTCCATTGATTAACCATAGTTCTTAATCTCTTATAAAGACACATGTCTATAAAAAATAAAAAAACCCAAATGTTGTCCATAATGATGCTACACATTTATTACATTCAAAAGGATATAAAAACAAACTCTTTTCAATACACTGGTGCCAAAAATGTTCCTTATCAAATTAGCATCAAAAATAGCCAATCCATTCAATAATGTTAATCAGAAGAAATAAGAAACACAGTCTGGATGATGTAACAAATATTTTCCAAATGGTCAATGAAAACACCAATCAAATCCAATAAAAACAAATCAGTCTTTGTAAGGAAAATAAATAAATAAATAAATAACTGAAACAATAATGGTTATTAAGAATTGTCCACAAGATGGGAATCAGTACTAAAAGTACATACTTAACAGGCCTAGATGATTAGAAAATGCCACCATCCTGGCACAAGACCAAAGAATCCGATCAATTTTCCTCCATCCACTGTCCAAAAGTCAAAATACAAATAATTTCCAATTACAGAAGCAATTCATTAACAATAGCTTAAAAAATAAAATAAAAATAAAGTTATAACATAAAAGTAATGACTATATACACAAACAAAAAAGTTCAAGCGCCCAGGTGCTCCACACTGAGTTTCAAATGAAAAGCAAGTGTAGCTTGATGATAAGCATGAGAGGAACATTTTATCCCACTAGTTTCCAAAAATTAGTTGTCCCTCAAGGATATTATTACTTTGGTTTATTCATATTAATATAGCTAGCATAATATAGACTGTATACCATTATTATTAGTTAGATTTGACAATGAAATGAATATATCTAATCCTTAGCCCAGACAGTACATGAGATTAGTTACAAGACATGAATGATATAACAGAAAAAGGGGAAAATTATAATTTAGTAGTGATATTAATATTAATTGATTTGCATATTAAGGGTCACTTGGCATATCATACTGTGTTGTATATGGTTAATTTATTGATGTTTCTGGTTGTCCTATTAGATGTATTGAAGTGAGAGGAAGGCATAAATTCTGGAAAAGCATTAAAAAAATGAATTGGAAATTTAAGCGCTAATGAATTTCTATGAGAATATTTTTTGCTTGTAACTGGATGATAAAAAAAAACAAATTCAATTTTCTCCCACCTAAATACTGACCTTTGCTATTAAACTAACTTTTAAATCTCTACTGGTAAACACTTTCTAGTTAATAAATATGGGTTTAATATTGATAAAGATTGCTGCTTATGCAACTATAATGAGACACAGATATCAAGGGGAGCAGTCATGAGACCAGAAGCACTGCTGCTCCTAGTCATGTACTAAGTTTCGGTTTAACCTTGGGTGCAGCCCAAAATCCTGGAATCTTCCTTTCTACGGGATACAGGAAAAGGTATTTTTTCTGTGATATATAATGAAGATAAAAACTTTGACTGATATGTAACTAATTGTGAACCAGTGGATGGAACAAAGAAATATGAATGACCTGATTATGGTAAAGACACAAGAAACTTGTAATTGGATTTATGATAATGTCAATGTAATGAAGCATTGCAAATAAATTATGATTTAACAAAGAAAGATGGCTGACCTGATTCCTGTAAAAACTCAGGAAACTTGTAATCTGATTTGTAAATATATCAATGTAATGTAAGCATTGTAAACCAGTGATGGATTAACAAAGAAAGATGGCTGACCTGGTTCCTGTAAAGACTCAGGAAACTTGTAATCTGATTTATGAATATATCAATGTAATGTAAGCATTGTAAACCAATGATGGATTAACAAAGAAAGATGGCTGACCTGGTTCCTGTAAAGACTTAAGAAACTTGTAATCTGAATTATCCAATTTATGATTAAGTCATTCTAATGTAAGGATTGTAAATAAATTATGGTTTGACAAAAAAGTTGACTGACCTTATTCCTGTAAAAACTCAAGAAACTTGTAATCTGATTTATGTCAATTTAATGTAAGCATTGTAAACCGATGATGGTTTAACAAAGAAAGATGGCTGACCTGGTTCCTCTAAAGACTCGAGAAACTTATCTGAATTATCTTGATTTATGATTAAGTCATTCTAATATAAGCATTGTAAATAAATTATGGTTTGACAAAGAAAGATGGTTGACCTGATTCCTATAAAGACTCAAGAAGCTTGTAATCTGATTTGTGATTATGTCAATGTAATATAAAAATTGTAAATAAATGACGGTTTAACAAAGAAATATGACTGACATTATTCATGTAAAGACTCAAGAAACTTATGTGATTATGTCAATTCAATGTAAGCATTGTAAATAAGTGACTGTTACTCTATGTTTATTTTTAAAAAAAGAAACAACAGATCACAATATTCTTTTAATCANGCCAAGGCATGATGTGGCCAAATCATTCAAACTGATTTATCAAGCTACCTTCCCCTTCATATTATAATGTCTATAATAGTTACTCAAAATAAGCCTATTATGAGGCTCCTAAATATAATATTGTTCACCTACTGAAATATCAGAGGCTTACTTAAGTTCCAAGTTATTAAAGTTGCTCCTATTGCCTACTTTAAAATTAACCTAATCAAAATTTTAAAACAAGACTACCAATATTTGAATCTAATCTCCTAAATAACAAAGCAACTAACTTTATTGAGGCCTGAATCCTGAATTTTGTTTTGTTTTGAAATTTTTTATTATGTTATTTAAAGTATTATAATGGACACTTAGTAAATTGAAGAAAATGATGTGAGTTAAAAATTTTCATTTTTGTAACATTTGTTTTTATAATAAAATAAGTGTCTTCACATTTAAAAATAGAGGTAAATTGGGCACTAGTTTTGAATTTGGAAAAAGATGACTTTAATATAAAGGTCCATTTTTTTTTCATGACACGTCTAAGTACTGTACATTTTAAGCTGAACTATGTAAGAATTCTATGGAATTGTTTGTTGCATCTTAATTTCCAAACAATATGTACAGTGTATAAATTATTGTAATAAAGTTTTATTTTAATTTTTACAATCAAATATATTGTTTAAAGTTAAGAGGGTCCTATCAACCTCTAATTCTGCAAGTTCTAGCCTCAAAAGATTAACAAAAAATACGATCAAAAAGTAAATGATCTATCCGTTTAATCATTATTTTAATTTTGTAATTGTCCGCCAACAAACCCAATCGTGAATAATAAATTGACATTACCATAGAATTGATACCATGTGTGCATGCCCACTTATTGATCATTTGGGAAAAAGGGTGACACCTTTGTTCAGTACCATGCTAGTAAACATTAGATTTACCATAATGCAATGCCAAACTGCCCAGGCCCACTTATTTGGGTTATATGGAAACATTATCCTGAACCTTAGATGAGGTAAAAACTAGGGGGTGCTGTTGTTTGTCGAAGGCACACTTTGCCTAATTTTGGCTGAGAAACAGGGTTGCCACCTTATTTGATAAAGCACTCTTTGACAGCATTCTACATATAGGAATAAGAACTTTTCAATGTTGGAAGTATAAGAGAGTTGCACAAAACCTACTAGAAGGATCCAACAAAGAATTATTAGTAACACAGCAATTTTGTTTAACTTATAAAATTGTAAGTCATTTTTGTGAGGCTATTTAAATTAAAAGTACCCCTTATGTCAGAGTATCTTAACCTTTTAGAGTCATGACCCAGTTTGGGGTAATAGTTTTGGTTTTGCGACCCAAATAGAATGCCTGACAGCAAGTACATCGAACACATTTAGTGTCTAAAGACTGACTCTCTTATAATAACATGAGTGGCTAGAAACTGGAAGACCTAAGTCACATTTAGTCACATGATCAAGATGGCTAGCAGCCTTAATTTTTTTATTTACAGTACTAACCTTACCATTACCCCCTGAGCCCTAAATCCAACTACATGGGAAATCCACTGCACCCCAACCCTATGATAATCTAGAGGTGAAATAAGCATTTTTGATTGGTTTTGAAATATCTCCTGTCAGCCATTTCTGTAATGATGAAAATACATGTGTAGATGTTAAATACAGAAGCTCTATCTGACAGTGTTGCCAGATAGTGATAGATAAATAAAATGTGCGGAGAGTTGCCACAAAAAGTTTTAGCAAATACAGAAGCTCTATCTGACAGTGTTGCCAGATAGTGATAGATAAATAAAATGTGTGGAGAGTTGCCACAA
>PXIH01S0038636.1:5022-17986 GCA_003024985.2 Euperipatoides rowelli
AAAAAAATTCATTAGCATTGATGAAGTTCTGTTTATGGAAATTATTAGCCAGTCTTTTTTACTAAAAAATAAAACAATCTGTATTTATTTATTCCTATAAATAAATGAACAACAATTTTTTGAAAAATAGTCCAAAATGCTCAGTATTCTGTGGAAGAACCTCAGCAAATGGCCCNGTGCTGAAAGTGTTAAGAAGAAAATTGCTCAGAAAGATAAGAATGGACAGTTTTATAAAAATATCTTGCATAAAATGCAAATGATTGAAAGGAAATAACTAGCTGTATAGCATTTGATCTCTTCCCATTCTTTAAATATAATTTTTCTATAAATATAATTTATTTATTGCTGACGTCACATAACTGATATGAAGTTTAAATATTGTTTTTTATCTTGATATAAACCTATGATTACTCAATCTATCAATTTAAATTAAAATCTGATTTGATTTTTTTTCTTTACCATTTTATAAACATTTTATTATTATTATAATAGTTTTGTTAAAACTCACCAAATTATTCATTTAATAAATAAATTTGCATTTATTTTGTCTCCTTATAATAATAGAAATGTTGCATTTCAGTATAATTATATATTTAAACTGTCATCAAAATTTATTTTTTATATCAAATATTTGCACAATCCTATTATTTATTTTCAGTTTTTATTTTAACTTTCAAAAAAAAAACTCATTAATGTTTAATTTATTTTATAGAAATAAGCAGAGCTTATATTGCTTTGTATTTTGCACTTGATTTCTTAACTGATAGCATTAATTTACAATATCACTTTTGAAAAGTTAACAGATTTTAGTTTTATGTTCATTTATTTTTTTTCTCTTATAAATTTTTAATGTTTCAATATTTTTTTTATACTGGAAAAAAAAAATAAACTAGCAATTAGTATTTAGTAAATTATTTCTTTTAAATATACTTTCATGCATTAAAAAAATTGATCACATGATTTTAGGAAATACTTTTAAAGTATACAAGTTAGAAAAGAGATTATCCTCAAGATTTATGAGATGCAGTAAAGATATGTAACATATTTGAATTGGCAGCAATGAAAACATTGTTTTATGGGAATTTTATCTCTATCCATCAAATGTCTCTCTACTTTATTTTCAAACTGAAGCAGTAACATGGTATTAATGAGATTTCATATTAGATATAAATATTATGCATTCAACTTCTTTACTGCTTTATTTATAACCTTGCAGCAGTATACATATGGTCAAATGTAATGGATTTTTATTTTTATTTTTATTTTATTATTGATTTTCAAAGATAATTACTAAAAACAAAATAAATTTCACTGGAAAAAAAATTAAAATGCATAAAAGAAAGTTATTTATAGATAAAATTAAGACTATTGCTATCCTCAGTCTGAGATTACAAAATGAAGCTTTCAATTTTTTTGGGGGGTCTGAGATTAATTTGATGACTAAACTGTTTCTACAGCTCGTTTCTTTGTATTGATTTATCGTGTAAATACAGATACGGTATGTTCTACTTGCATTAAAGGTATCTTGATTTTTTAAAAAACAAACAAATTGGACCATATTAGCACAAAGGATGAATTTGATTATGATTTTTTTTACAAGTATTTAAATCATTGGTCTATAGGATTTCCAGCCTTTAGCTGTCAAAGTTAGCAAATATTCTATAGTTAAGTATAGCAAGCTCTATTCGTTTCTAGTCTATGACATCACAAAATATATCCCCTGGTGTATACAGTGGATAATGTTGTTTTAAGGCAATTATTTTAAAAATTGAATTGTAAATAACTTTTTTTTTTTTTTTTTTTGTTGGATATTTTTTTTTTAGTAAAAATTCTTGAAAATCAATAATAATATTTTTTTTAAAAAAAATCTGTTATTTTTTACCTTTAAGTTGAGGTAGAGCCATTATATACTTGTTGGAACTCACCATGTGGAGATTTGTAAAATAAAAAAACATGTAACTTGAAATTAATTCAACCTAAATATTAAGAAAAACTAGTTTAAAAGGCCATCAAAAATGATGGATACAGCTACATCTATGGACAGAAATAGAGTGAAAACATCTTCGGGCATCATAGTCTTGCCGAAGATGGCTGTAAAGCATGACAGACATCATGGCCAAAATGACCAAACTGGCCTTTTATTATATTATATTATATTATTATCCTTCATCTCTATATTGTTTTATGATAATAATCCAAATTCTTAGTTATGAAATTAAGTTTTTGGAAAACTAAAGAAATTTTATTCTGATAGAAGCACATTTTATTTACTTGATAAAATAACTATATCTGAGCCAATATTAAAAATTTAATAAAAATATTAATATAGACTCTATTCATTTACAAGAATAATGATAAATAAATAAAAAAATATGGTGATAGCTGAGGCATCAAATTTGTAGATTTGCCAACAGCCAATATCAAGAAGACAGTAGAAGGTAGTTTTATAATTTTGACCTTTAAGTTGAGATAGTCATTATATTATACTTGTTGGAACTCACCATGTGGAGATTTGTAAAAAAAAAAACATGTAACTTGAAATTAATTCTACCCATATATTAAAAAACTAGTTTAAAAGGCCGTCAAAAATGATGGATACAGACAACGTTTCAACAGACAATGAAGGAGCTCCCTGGAGAATTACCTTCAGTGACAGATGGATGGATAGACACCTAGATATTTTTGAGAAAGAAAGTAGGCTGCTTTTACAGTGGAGAATTATCACCCAGATAAATTTATTAGACAAAGTGATTAGTAATTAGTTTTATTAATGTTCATTGATTTAATTCTTGATTTTTTTTGTAAACTGTATAACAGCACACACATTAAATTTTCCCATTAGGCTAAGATAGGATGAAAATTTCATGAGTCCAGGTTCGATTCCAGTTTGTTAACAAAAGGGACAGACCTTCATTAATCTTCTTTACACATTACACAAGTAAAAGACTTATGCAATGGATAACTTGGACAAGCCAAACTAAAATTTCACTTTTTTTCCATGATAGATGGAGAGATAAAATCAAAGTATTCTTAAAGATCAAGTTATAAGACTATTGTCCTCAATGCAAGACCAGTTCGGATCATCATTTTGACAATTTTGGAAAATCTTATTTGCATAAACCTTGAGATTTTAAGTTTGATCATTTGTTAATTCGAGTCATGAGACAATAATTGATGAAGCCGAACCAATTATTAATTTATAGAATAAATCGGAGTGGAAAAACGAGTCTGTATTAAATTCGGAACAGTTAAATGACCAATCATAAAGTAAAAAAAAATTAAAGTTCTATAAAAAGGAACAACCAAACTTTCAGGAACATGATGGGTGGTTCTATTTATGCAAACTCCTGCTTTGATGATGAGGATAGTAAGGCATGGAGACAGTAGGCTAAATGGAAAGTCCTTACTTTGTTTGGAATACTTACATTAACAATGGGGATCCATGGGTTGAACAAAGCAATTTAACTTGTCGATGCTAAATTTAGAATATTTATTTTAAAATAAAGCTAAATCCACTATAAATTTTCTAAATAATGTATATAAGGACTATATATGACATCAAATAATTCAGAAAGTAGGCTATATTAAACACTACATATAATAATATGAATATCCAAGAGAGTAGGAGACTATGTATGCCAATTAGTAAAGATATCTTTTAAAATGGTCAAAATTTAAAATAACAGCTGAAAACACAGTATGTCTGGGTTAAAATAATTTATTTCAATGTGACCTTTAATTTCTCTCACAAAGTCCATATGATTTTATGTACGGTACTCAGATTCTAATGGGTTGTCACCATTTAACCAACAAACATTGTATGGAATACCCATACAATATCTAGAAATTATTGAAAAATTTTAAATAATGTCAAAATGGCATTAAAAGAAATAAAGTAAAACTATAATGATTTTGAATAATTAAATTTTGAGAAGGTTATTATTACGGAAGTTATTCAGTGAAGGTTTGAAGAAAAATACTAGATCGAAAACAGCATTAACTACCAACAAGAAATTTAGAGAGAAAAAAATGGTACAATTAGTTAATAATTTTAATTTTCCATATGCAGCTGATAAATTATTAAAATTTAAAAATTACAAGAAAAATTCTACAATTCAATGTTTCTCTTCTGAAACCGCCATTAAACACCTTTAATGGCACAACATACAAATACCAGCTATTAAAAACCAAACATAGGAGTAAGCTTTGAGATTAACAAGTAAGTGTGAAAGATATATCAGATAATTTTACAACCTGTTAAATTCTGCATTGAGTACAGTCTTTATTATGTCAAGATAATTTTAATAATAATAAAAAAGAATATTAAAACAGTGCAATATAGAATGAAGTATTTTTCAATAATTATATTCTTGTGAAAAAATTTATCATTTTTTCACATTACTTTCAACTTAATTATAAAATTAAAATAAAAAAAATTCCTGTTATCTAATCCAAAGATCTAAAGGTGGGTCAGCATCTCCTAATTTTCCTTTTTTTCAGGTATGAACAAGTTACTTAAAAAATATGTTTGTAAACCAGCTCCAAGGTCTAACAAGAGGAAAGGGGTCTACAAAATTAATTCAAAAAAGTTTAGAAAAATTCCTCTAACAAGGGCACACTAAGAAGTTAAAATAAGCTTTGAGGAACTACAGAATATAGACTGAATTGTGGGGCTTGGAAATTCAATAGTGTGTGATGAATGGGCAAAATGAGTGAAATAAATTCTAGCTGTGGGAAAATTATGATTTGGATGGCTACTTCTACCACATACGAAAAACCAAAATGAAGGAAATACAACCGAGCATTAATTGCTGTTCAAAATCATTTATCAATGAACCACATTTAAAGTCACTAAAGGTTGACAAAGTTAAGATACCCACCAAAATACTGAGCAAGATTACAAATTATATATTAAAATTTAATAAATCCTCCAGAAATGGAAAAGGCATCAAAATGCATTGCACACATTAACAAAAATTGAAGAGAAAAGCCCACTATGATTACATTTATGAATCTGCAGAATTTTATCAATTAGATCACTTTGGAGTGAAGTGAAGGATAAAAGTATTCCCAGGATTGAAATGCTTGGTAACCCGGAGTGAAACACTGGAGCAAAATTAAACCATCAATAAAAATAATACAACACATAAAAAAATGTTGAAGACCTACAACTATCCTTAAAATTAAACATGCAAAGCAAAAAAAAAAAAAAAAAATAACCCTTGACAAAACTTAAAAAATTAAAAAAAAAACATCTTGACCAGAAGTTCATATCTAAATAAGAAAAATGATGGTATTTGCATTTCCATAACTTTACAATCACCAAAATTAATTAGTATAGAAATAGACGGTAATAGTGCTGGATACTAGCATGGGTGAGAGTGTTTGGTAAAAGGCCAACTAAGGCAAGTAAAAAAAAACTGACTATCCTAGCCATAGACTTGCCTTTAACACAGCAAATTTTAAAACATTATCCACTCTTCTCTACAGTTTGGGAACTAACTCATTACCACAGGTAAATTAGACTTAATTAAAATATCAAGTAGTTTTCAAGTAAATTACTAGAAAGGCCAACCTTGCTACATTTTAGTGAACAGCTATCTTGTAACAACTTAATTAAAATATATACATGGCATAAAAAATGTTTATTAACAAACCCTGTTGAAGTCACAAAAATTAGTTTTTGTAAGTTTGTGTGCATGTCAGCAGATTTCAAGAACATTTATAAGGCCATTGTTTCATTTTTCAATTAAAAATTTTGATAAATATTAAGTTTTTGACTATCTTGCCACTCTTAATACAGATTTGAGTATATAATTTTAATACTAATCCTGTTGCGGAAGCCAAATTTCCCCTTTGTCATATTTTAATATAAAAAGAGTTTAGGCTAGCCATTAGCCTATCAAATAGCTAAACTCCTATGTGCACCTATAGATGATAAGAGACACAACCCGACCAATTTAAATTGCTCCCTTATCAACATCTTAATACGGGTTAAAATTGAAGTAAATTTTTCTCTAAATCACTCCAAGATCTCCAAATTTGTTAGCATGAAGATCCACAAAGAGTGTGGCTAAATCAGAAATGCATAGAACATGTACCAAATGGCTATTATTGAACCTGGATATTTTTCTGCTAACCCCTGTACTATCTTGAAATAAACTAACATCCTATTTAAGGTATAAGAATAAATTCCAACATAAAAAAATTAAACTTACCCCATACACATCAGGAACAAACATAAATAATAATTGAATATTACAGTAAAGTTATAGGAATATATTTTGAATACAATGGTAAAGTTATAAGTTTCAGACTTTCAAAGTATTTTCTAAGATCATGTGACCAATTTTTTAATGCATAAAAGTATTTTTAAGAAATATTCTTTTATTTTTATTTCCGGCATAAAAATATTGAAACATAAATAAGAGAAAAAAATAAAATGGATGAAGACTTTATTTTTTTCATAAGTGATATTCTAATTAATGCTATCAGTTATGGAATCAAATGCAATAGAAAGCAATAAGCTCTGCTTATTTCAATAAAATAAATTAAACATTAATGTGTTTTCTTTGAAAGCTAAAATAAAAACTGAAAATAAATAATAGGATTGTGCAAATATTTGTAGACATAAAATATAAATTTTGATGACAGTTTAAATATAGAAATATTTAAATCCAGCATTTCTGTCATTATAAAGAGAAAGTAAATGCAAAGTTATTTATTTTTAAGAGAATGAAATTTTATTAAATTAAAAACTTGATGAGTTTTAACCAAACTATTATTATAATAAAAAAATGTTTTTAAAATGATAAAAATAAAAGAATAACATACATTATGTTCAAATGGAAAAAAATAATCAATTTTGATTTCAATTTAAGTTGATGAATTGAGCAAGCATAGCTCTACAAATAATAAAAAATCTGATAAAAAAAGTTGATATTAAACTCGACATCAGTTATGTGATGTCAGCAATAAATAAATTATATTTACAGAATATGAAGTGATCAAAGACAATACAGCAGCTATTTTCTTAAAATCATTTGCATTTTATGCCAGATATTTTTATAAAACTGTCGGTACACTAAAAATGTCCTTTCTTATTTTTCTGAGCAATTTTCTTCCTAAACGAAGATTTATTGCAATACAAATATAAGATGAGAAACACAACATCTCGATCATTTATCAACTTCACCATTAGCGGTGATGAGTAAGTTATTAAGAAAAAGTAATTGAGTAAAAGTAGTTGCTTGTTTAAAAAAGTAATTGAGTAAAAGTAAAGTTACTCACTATAAAAAAGTAATTGAGTAAAATTAAAGTAACTCACTATAAAAAAAAGTAATTGAGTAAAAGTAAAGTTACTCACTATAAAAAAGTAATTGAGTAAAATTAAAGTTACTTTACAAAGTAANTTAAAAGTTACAAGTTACTTTGCAATTAAAAATGGTCAAATCGATATAGGGATATTGAAAGCAGCATTAAACTATGAATAGGATATAGGTAAAAGCAGTAATGGAGAAATAATATGACCCCCCCCCTCTAATTTACATAAGTTTGGTCTGTTTTAATAACAGATATTAAAAAAATCAATTTGAAGAACTAAATATAAAGTCTAGATAAAATAATATTTATTGATTTTCATCTGAGTATAATTTTTATTAAACCATTAGATTTATTTTCTTATATTAGGAATGCTGACCAGGGGTGGAAGGGTGGTCCACCCTAGGCACTACCATGGGGTGGGGTGGGGGTTGCAAACTTATTTTCCTTAATGATCAGGGGTGCCAAATTTGTAATGTGAGAAAGGGGCAGGGGCAAGTTTATCTAAGCCAATAGTGACTTAAGGGGCCTCTAAGGAGGGCAACGTCCATACAATAAAAAAATAAAAAGCTTATCAAAATATTCACAACTAAATAATTTGCCCTTTCTGTCATTAAAATGACCATACAAAAAAAAAGAAGGTTTATATTAAAATAAATAATTTGTCCTTTTTGTCATTAAAACGTCCATACAATAATAATAAAAAATATTTACAACAAAAATATAAACAAGTCACCCAGGGAGAGGGTGACTAGAGTAAGTTACACCCCTAGTGAATGTGAAACTTTTTTGACACCAGTCATTTCAATATGTAAGCTTATATGGAGATCTATGGAACAGCAATTATAATCATAAATAATAATCCGAAATAAAACTGCATCAGATTATATTATTTCTAATTCAAAATCTAATAAGATTTACAATGTAAAATTATATTTTTTCCCCCATTGTCTTGTTAAATATTTCTTCCCCAACTGTTCTAGTCAACACTAAACAGCCATTTGAAAGGGGAAGAAGAAAAAAAAACATTTAAAATTATTGCATTAAGAATTTAATAATTTCAAATGTTCTTATTTGAAAATGCTTTCATACTGTAGATTTAAATTGGAGGATTTAGAGCAGATTTAGCTAATCAGAAGGCATTTGGCCAAAGTAATTCAACAGTTTCGGCAATTTCAAATTGAAAAATAAAGATAATGCTTAGCTTTAAATTACTTTTGATCAATAATAAATTTGGTAATTTTAAAAGGTAGTAAAAGAAGCTAAGAAATACGAGTTCTGCATACAATTATGTCATTCCAATGCATATTTTAAAATAATAATAATAAAAAAAAAATTAACAATAAATGTATTCAAAACAAAATCAATTAAATCACCAATATATTTTTTTAATGGTTATTATTTGATAATTATAAAAATAAATTATACTAAAGGAAGACAACATTTTATTTTTAAAAATCTGATCTTGTGTCATAAACTCAAACAAAAGAAAAAATTTGCTCTTAGTTAGAAATGTCATCATTTACATGGATGACATTTCAACTTTAATTGTTTAGCATTCTTTGAAGACAACTTCTAAATGTGTTGGTTTTAAAGAGAAATTTAAATAGAAATAATAAAATAATAAAATAAGCTATTTGCTTTTTTTAATTGTAAATATTTTTGTATAACGAAATTGAACTTAGTAATTGAAAAAGTAATGAGTAAAATTAGTATATTTTTGTATTCATCATGAGTACAAGTTACTCTGTCAAAAATGTAACTCGTTACAAAGTGACTTGGAAAAGTAATTCATTATAGTAATTCGTTACTTTTAAAAAGTTACTCCCCAAGATTGACCATTAATAATGCAATGGCTATAGGCTAATCATGGTTTCCAATAATTAGAAATTTGATAGGCCTAATTTCTGATCACAACAGTTGTTCAACTATTGCTTTTGAGTGAAGGTAAGTTATGAAAAGGCATTTAAAATTTTAACTCTATTATTTTTTTAAAATTATAACAAGATTTAATGCAAATTTTAAAAATTAAAACAAATTTTTTTTATCTCCAACAGAATAGATACAGTAAGGATATTATTTTTATTTTAATAATAAACATTATCATGAATTTCATGATCTTTTTTTTTTGTCGAATACATTAATTAGCCTACTCCCTACGGGAAGCACTGCATGAGTTATCTGTTTGACGTGTCTGCAAAATATTCTATGCAGGCAATTTTTTTGCTGTACTGATGTATTTAACTTGTGTCATAAGCTCAAACATAATAGAGATTAGTAGTAGAAATCCTAGCCATAGAACTTAAAATTATCATTTTCCAAGATAATAAATATTCAAGCACTTCATTGCACAGGAGCCACCTTGTTGTTTCTTTGCTAAGTAGATAACCCATATTGTTCATATGTGAAATTAATTGCTCATGTGAAATTTAAAAATTTGAATGAAACGAACTGCAATGACTAATTCTACTGTAGTCTTTTCATGTATTCAAACTGTCAAACACTTTTAAAAAAATTGCAGCATTTTATTTATTTATTAATTAAAATTTTTTATTTATACATATAACAACTATTAGCTAAGCTATTCAATATGTTTGCTATATAAAATATTTTAATAAAATCTAAAGGAAACTAAATGACGTAAGTTACTGTGTGCTACAAAAAAAATGTAATATAGTATAACTTTCCTTTTTATTTCTTTTATTTTAAAATCTATATCAATTAAATATTAAGAGTTTGTTTTCTTTATTTATTTAATTCAAACATGTTTAGGTCTTAGACAATGGTTTTAAAGATGGAATTTAGGTTTCACACAAATTAAAATCACACACTATTAGACAAATAACTTGTCCAAAAATTATTAGTCTGCAAATAAAACTACATCTAGTTTTTATTTAAATATTGTAAAATTTTGCTTTATATAACTTTTGCGTAAACAGTAACAAGACCCAGTTAGCCCATATCTTGAGCTGTCCCCTGTATATAATGTATGTATTATACTAGGCCTGGGCAAACAATTTTGACTAGGGGCAGATTAAAGTGTGGGAAAGGTTGATGTAGCCTACTGATGTAATGCATGGCCAGGAAGGGGGGGGGGGCAAAAACTATTTGTAACAGTTGAACTTTGGTGTCCTCACTGCCCTGTGATTGAAAAAAAAACCTGCAATGTTCTATGAATATAGCAAGTCTAAATGGTTCTCTTTAACAAACCCATTTATGATTTAATAGTTTTAGCTCTTTAGCACAAATCATATGACAATACTAAAGTGAAATGCTTATTTGAATTAAAAGAATTAAAAATATACTTTTTTTTTTAATCTTTTGAAAAGAAAGTGGGGGGGGGGGGGGGGAGGAGAATCATGAATTGTGCCCAACTGTATTCATTACATTTGCTAGAAGCCATCACTGAATTATTAAACCTGATGTTAATTTCATATTAATAATAAAACTAAAAAATCAGGTTAATAGAAAAATAGATAAATAAGTTTCCCGTTAGAATAAGTAAAAAAAAATTATGTTGCTACCCACTTTTAAACGCTCCCTTTCCTGGTCAACGTTATTTATTTATTATTATTTATAAACAATCATACCATTTACACATATGTAACTTTATTTATTGTATATAATAGTTATTTATTTTAATTGTTTTATTAATCATGTATTTATCTGACAAACAAATCTATAAATTTACTCTAAACTGGGTCAAGATCATGATTTACTAATAAAACTAAACTTGAATGTCTTTTAGACGAGAGGTTAGAACAGCCTCAAATAATTTCCATTTTAGTCAATTGCGCATGTACAATTAAGATGACTAGCAGCTTTATTTTTTTTGTATTTACAGTTCTAAACTTACTGTAACCCTGAACCCTAACTCCAACTATGTAATAAACCCACTTTTTCCCCAACCCTATGATAATCTAGAGGTGAAATAATCCTTTTTTGAGCGATTTTGAGACGTTTGATCTAATGTCCGGCAAATTTACCATAATGATGAAAATATATGCGCAGATGTTAAAAACGCAGTAGAATTGATGATAATATGAGCATGATTTAACGTCTCTTGTCTTTTAGTGACATTCATCATTGAAAAAAAAAATTGATATTGCAAAATTCAAAATATTTAATTTACGATAAAACGTGCACTGTTCACATGTGACTTTTGTGAACATGAGCAACTATCATAAATCTCTGCTTATAGGACTAGAGCTCAAATCAAGTCAACCCTGATTTAGTTTATTCAAATTTACTCATCTCAATTTAAATTTAGTTTCATTGATGAAATAAGCTAATTTTCATAATAATCTAACATTTAAAATAATATTTTCTTATAAAGTCTCGTACAAATTATCTAAACAATGTTTGAACCATTATTATGATCCTGGTTATTATTAGAAACAAGCTTTAATTTAAAGTTATTTATTATTATTATTATTATTATTATTATTATTATTATTATTATTATTATTATTATTATTATTATTATTATTATTATTATTAAATATTTTAGTACAAATTTTGGCACCTTAGTTGGATCTAATCTATCTATACTGTATATTTCTGGTTAGATATCCTTGAAATGCCATCATAATAATCCTTACAATGTTATAACTATCGTTTCATTGATGAAAGATGAAACATTTTTTTAAAACCAAACTAATATATTACTTTATTTTCCAAAGTATGCAGTTAGCTTACTACAACTTCATCTTGATTGTTTGCCTTGTGTATTGCTAAACTTATGTGTTTTGTTTAATTTATTTTTGCTCTTTTTGTATGTGTGTGTTCAATCTTAAACAGAGCAACATTTTTGTTTCAAAATTATTGATTTTTTTAAAAACTTGCTTCATGGTAATAAATTCGTTGAATCTAGGACAAATAGAGGAAGAATAACTTGGACCATCCAATATATTTTTATTGCACAGCACAACTAGGTCAGTTGACAAACATCAAAGGCATAAAGTTAAGACTTGAAAAGAAACCAAATTCATTTTGTTACAAACAGTTGGCCAACATCCGTTTCAATTATTTGAGAAGAAAGCAAATGGTGGGTGACTAGTTTGTATAAAGAATAAAACTGCTTATCTAGAAAATTCAGGAGTATCAAAGTAATAATTTACAATTGTACTTTTTTTTTAAATTCTCAATAGTAGAACAGAAACTCGCATAAAGAAATCCTTCAAAACACAGTATGTTGTTGACTAAAGCCGTTTATTTCCTGTTATGGGAGCTTTGTATTCAAACTTCTTATTTTGTTAAATAAAACATTTTCTTGATTCAAAAGAGTAAGATGTATGTTTTATGAAAATACAGCTTTTCTAATTTTTTGATGGGGAAAGTTTTTTATGCTTGGTTAAAATTCTAATAATTTCCTTTTGAAATAAAATTTCTCATTCAAATTATTTTGTTCAGAAATTTAATATGCAATTATTCAACCGATAAAATCTTACAATATCAAATTGCCTATAAAAATAATCATAATTTATTTTATTCAGTCATTATGTATTATAAAAAAATTACATAAAAATATCGTCGAGAATGATTCTATTTATATTCCTCTCAATTAGTAAAATTTCAGATGTTAAGAATTTCAGATATTCAAAGACGATTTTTGATATTTTTAAAAATTTATTATTGAAGTCAT
>PXIH01S0038639.1:0-10054 GCA_003024985.2 Euperipatoides rowelli
TAGAATTTTTTGGTTTTGATTTTTAAAATCTGCATTAAATTTCAATT
Organism: Euperipatoides rowelli; assembly: GCA_003024985.2. Taxonomy (NCBI): domain Eukaryota; kingdom Metazoa; phylum Onychophora; class Udeonychophora; order Euonychophora; family Peripatopsidae; genus Euperipatoides; species Euperipatoides rowelli. The sequence goes on from PXIH01S0038639.1 coordinate 48, forward strand.
TTAAAAATGGATAGGTTTATTCCTAAATGTTGTAGAATATAATTACTAGACCACCTTAAATTCAAAATTTCATAATCACTTGAAAAATCCCAAAAAATAATTCTCTATCGAAAGTGTTAATTAATATTTGGCTGACTAAAATGCAAAAACTTCTATGCATAATTCATGTAAAAATAAAAAAAAAACTGAGGCCTGCTAAGAGTTTTAAACCATTAAAAATTGCATTCACACAAACAGTAAGCCTAACATACAAATAAATATGATCCGAAATAAAATTTTTAAAATTAATGACTAAACAAGCTCTATTGGAGAAATACAGCCAACAGATAGAAAAGAAGTGTTCATATTTTAAATTTCTGAATTTATTTTACATTTAATTTCACTAGGCTACTAAAAATTTATATTTCAATATTTTGGTATTTTCTCAAGTTAAAATGACAATTAACATGCTATGTACACATACAGTTAAGTTATAATTGCAATTATTTGGAGGAATAGTTTGAAGCATTTGAGAATATTGCATATCATACATGATGAATGTCAATGCATGCTTACTTTACCATTTTAAAATATTGTGACTGTTTATTCACAACTTTCTTGATATTTTACTAGCTGATACATACTATAGGTATCAATACAACAAGGCTGTTATTGCATCACTTTTCAATTCAATTTATATAGGCACAGTTAATGTATGTCAAGTAAATTTTTAGTCTATATTTCTGCCTTGATATAATGAGTGGATTATCCTGAAATTACCTTAGGGCAAAACTAAGGCTATATAATTGAATAATTCTAAATCCTTAAAATATTGGGCCAAAAGTCTTTACAATTTATTAATTTTTGGTAATGAGTGTCAATCTAAAATACAGTTGGCCTATATGACAAAATGTGTCATTGGATGATTTAATTGCATATATAGTAACTTATTAATTGCTCAAGTTACTTTTTAATTATATTTTGTAATTATTTTTTTAGGCTTATCATCATCATGTCAAGTATTTTTGAGAAATATTGTTTTCAAAATTTGATGTTCATTTTACCTTTTCAGGGCTTGAAATTTACCATAATGGTGGCAAATGGCATCCTATTTTTGGTATATGCCACCCATGATGCAGAAGGAGAGGCAAATATTTGCCATCCATTTTTTCATGTCAAAAGTTTAAAGCTTCAAATTGGAGAAAGAAAAAAAAACCCATATACTTAAGTGCCTTTTAACCATATCCTCATGTTTACCCATAAATAGTAATATACTGAAGGCTTATTTAAAAAACAAATTATGCTTAGAATGTTCACACAACTTGAGTGTTATAAGCCCATCTTTTAATACATACTGTATGATAAAAAAAAAATCTTTGTTGACAAAAAGAGGTGTGAAAGTTAAAGTTGCCACCCTAGGTCTGCTTAGTTGGAGCCTCTTGCCTCCCTTAAAAAAATGAAAGCTGAGCCCTGATTTGATAACACACTAACATGAACTGAGCCATAATCACAGCATGTATTGGTACACTATCTCGATACTCTAAATACTTGTCAAAAATTCTGAAATTTTTTCTCTTACCCTTTAATTTTTAAAAGGCCATACCAATTAAAATTTTTATTTTTTAGTGATAATTAAATTAAAATTTCTATGGTATAATGATTTTTTTTTATGCTAAGTACTAATATGTAATCTAATTTTTAATATATTAGTAAAAATGCAAATTAAACAATTATGATGTTAGTGTGATTGAAATTTCTGGCTTTTAAAATAAAAATTATATATCACTTCGAAAGTTGCAAAATTTTACTGAAAGATTACACACAGCATCCTGAATGCAAAATATTAATATTTTAATATTAATAGTTGAAAAAATTCATTATATTGATGAGTAAATCAGTAGTATTCTTTGTATTATCACACTTTATTTATCAGGTCTTTTTTATTTATTTTATAAATTCTGGACATAATATAGGCAGTTGCACAACTATTTTCAATCGATTTTTAGAGAATAGTTTTTTTGTTTTTTTTAATATAACAATGGGCATCACTATTTTCTTATCCATAATCCAATAATGATTGTGATCTACTCAAACACAATATAATTATTTTCTAAATGCTTTTGTGCAGCCACATGCTGCACACAAAAAGGAGTTCAATTTTATGTCTTCCATATGTCAGGAATGTTAAGTGATTAGCAGAATGCTTGGAATGTTCAGCATTCAGTCATCTTTTAAACCTCCAAACTTTGAAGATTGTCAAAATTATTATTTTGTGAAAACAACAAAAGATAAAACAAATAAATGAAATTTAAAAAAAAAAACAATCAAGTTCATTTTTACAAATTAGTGACTAATGATTGTCAACTTGTAAAATAACGAATTATATTAATCATTAATGTAACAATACAGTATGTCTGAATTATATTATCAGGGTCTGTCTCCATTTCTGTTATTTTATTTTCTAAAACATTTTGTTAAATATTTGAAAATCTAGAACAGATAAAAAAAAACTGAAATAGTATTTTTTTTTTTTTTCTATTTTTTATCAGGAATTTAAATTTGCAAAAAGAAATTATATCCAGATAAGTTTTTTAATTAGCCTATTATTTTTTTCTCTAAATGTCGGCTATTAAAAAAAATGCCAGTTTAGCTTACATTTTCCTTTACTGCGTCTCTTTGGTTGGAGTTAAATTTTTTTGGTTTTGATTTTTAAAATCTACATTAAATTTTGATTTCAAAAATGTATAAGTTTATTCCTAAATGTTTTATAATATTTTTATTAGGCTACCTGAAAGTCAAAATTTCAGAAAATAATACCACTGAGACCCGAAAACTAAAGAAAATTTCAAACGATTAAGAAATATGCTTTTTTATTTCCTATTTTATGTGCCTAAATAATAAACAAGTGCTTAATACTGTTGCCCAATTCATATTTACATTTTGAAACTTCTAGCACAAACCACTCGGATTCGAGTCATCAGCATATTGCGATAGTTCATGCTGACTCGGATCCAAGTCATCCACAGTGAAAGTGTTAATATCATAGACTTTTAATTTAAAATGTTGTAGCCATACTGTATAATCTTGTAAATTATAGCTTGCTATAGATTTTATTCACTCAAAAACACATTACATTATATGACAACTATCTTTACATAAAGATCAAATTTTAATCCTTAGCCCTTGTGAATAGCATTAATTACAGTAGGCCCCTATTATGAAGTATTTAAATTTATATACTGTAAGTATTTGACTTGTTATATTCACTGAACACTGTAATGTGATTTGTCAATTATTTCATTAAATTGTTTAATTGCAAATAATAAGGGAGTAAAAACACTTGGTTCTGGAGCATGGTATAAATAATTATATTATTAATATCGCTCAAGCTAATAAAACACTTAAAAATTGTTGGTGTAAAAGAATAAGTAAACAAATTTCCGTTATTTAAAAGTTTAGCATTTTTACTCGCAGCAGTTTTTTTAAATTAAAATTTTTAATTTACTGAATTGGGTTTTGAATGAAGTCTATCAAAGAAAATAGCCTACCATTTCAAAATAACATTCAGTAAGTTACTCTTAAGGTTTTCTAAAATAATTGAGCCTAAATTAGTTTACAAAATAATTAAAAGATCAAATATGAAGCAATAATTATAGTGGGATGACCATGTTCATTGACGATATCATTGCTTTCCCAGATCCCGTGTTATAAACAGAGGTATTGGGAGCAAGATGTCAAAAAGAGAGACATAAGTCTAGTTATTTAAAAGCTGATTCACTACAGTTCTTTTAAATTGTAAATGCTTATTTTATTACCTATCTGTAGAACTTAATGAAATAAATGTTTATCTATTTATAACCAGCTGGATCATTTAAAATAAAACAGATGGAGAATATATGCTTCATCAGCATAGGCCTAGTAGGCCAACCTCTTATTTACAGGTATAATTAAAAACAAACAACTGACTTTGTATAGGCTATGCTATAATTAATTGGAAGTTAGTAAACAGTATATTTTTATATACAGTAAATATAATTCCGAAAAATTATTACTTAAGTCTGTATAATTATTATTCAGATAAAACAAAAACAAGAGCATATTGTTGCAATCTTATAGATAAACCATAACAATAAAAGTGAGCGTTTTTATTTTGTCAGCATGGAGGCTCTTTTTTCATGATTGTTGGAAAAAATTTTAAGTAAACTTAGAGGGCTTTTTTTTTTTAAAAAAGTAAAATGTTATCTTGGTAACACAGGAATGTTGAGTTGATCTAGATAATGAACTGCTTTTTGGATTAACTTTTAATACAAAATCGGTTAGTTTTGTGTGAAGTTTTATTTTTTTAATACAAAGAAAGAAATGTCATTATTTGTCATATCTTGTGCTTTTTTTTAATATAAATTTTATTTATGTTTTATGACCGAACAGTTAAACTTATGTTTAGTATTCAATGGAATTTATTTAGTAGTATGGTTATGAACTGTAAACGTTGTGTAAAAATAAATCCATTGTTTGTTTCTGATTTCAACAGATAATTTCCACTGCTCTTTAATTTGAACTCTTAAAGATAATAAATTTCTAAATCCTGATCAAGTTTGAAGTAGACCCTATTACAGTAGCCTATATGGACCACTGATCTGATTTTCATAAATATGCTTGGATTGGTACTCTTTTCGTGATTTTTTTGTGAATATGGATTTTCAGTTCAACGTGAGAGAAAATCTGAATATTGGATGATAGATTCACAATGCTGATATTTAATTTAAGTATTGGATTATCGAATAGGTTCTAGATCCAGTTATTGTCTCAACACTAGTTAAAATTATTGCTTAGGAATAATTATATACATACGGGATCCTTCAAGACTCGAAGTAAAAATATTCATTGTGACATCTGTTGTTTTACTTCGAAGTGGTGGAACATCATATACATCTTGACCTCGCACAGGAACATCATATAAGTATATATCTCCATAGCGATGGGGTGTAATAACCTACAAATAAAATTTATACATTTAAGAATAAATTTTTACAAAACACTACCGTAGCCTATATAGCCTACTGTAGTAATGTATATAACAGAATGCTACCATAACGTTTACAAAAAAAAAAATCCAAAAATTCAGACAACTGAAATTTTTTCAATATATACTGCTCACAATAATGCCAGCATTTTTTTTAGATCAACAGAATTACAGTAGGCCTATATTTAGATTATTTGGTAATATGGAAAAAAATAAGTGGGTTGGGGAAAGTGAATAAATAGGCCTATAAACAGATTTGGTACTAAACATATAAATTTTCTTGCTGTCATTAAGCAACTAACATACCAGTAGTGTTTTAGGTTTTAAAGTGTAATGAAAAAAATTAAATAGGCTACAAAATCAATCAGATAGAAAACTAAGGGAAATAATCTTCCCTTGATCTAAGAACTTTTAGTTTACTTATGGGGAGTGTGAAACAAAAGAAGGGCAGCTATTTGTTTATCCAAAAGGGTGAATAGCCTACTCTTTAAAACATTCAAATGAAAGATTTTATATTTTTAATGAAAATTTCCCCTCTCTAAGAACTGAAAACTTGTAATATAGTAACTAAATGTAGTATTTCAATAATGTATAACTTTTCCTCCCTTCCAGATGATTTTTGTAATTAGCAGAATGTGTAAATTAATTTCAACTTTTAAAAATCTTTTATTTAACTTATACTATTTTCCTATATTATGATCTAAACTCTAAAGTAACAAAAATATTAAAATGTGTTACCATGATTTTAGAAATTTATAGCCTAGATTCCATATTTTATTGATTTATTTTTTCAATTAGACCATAATTTCAAAGCTTTTCCTGCAGACATTTTTTCTTGTATTAAATTACTTAAAATTAAAACTATTTACAGTATTTAATATCAACTTTATTTTTGCAGAAGTGTAGTCTAATTCAAAATAAAAATAATTTTAAAGTTTTATAGAACAAGGTTCTCTTTGGTAACTAGGTTACTGACAATTCAAATTCATTAAAAATTATTTTACAGCAGAATTTCAAAAGCAACCAATCATTCCTTTCGCTTCCCTCCCTCAGACTCTAAGGGTTTTTGACTCCATTAACAGTCTACATTAAATTAATTTAATGAAGAAAATTTTCCCATGTTTTTTTTTTTAGTGATTCAGATTGCATTCATTTATTTAGTTAAACAGTTTTATAATGTTTCTGATCTGTTTATGTAGAAAATCATTGAGTAATAATGAGTTACATACACACATTTATAGAATGCTATTGGAACTGAAATTACTTCAAATCTAGGCTAGTCAATTTATTTAAAAAAAAAAAAAAAATTTCTCCAAATGGGTGCATTTTATGTGCCCTTCAAAACTGTTTACAACTTATATGGCTAAAAAACTATAAATAATTGCAATTGTGATAAACCCTACTGTTATGTTCTGACAAGGCTGGTATGGAAATCATGTAGGTGTACACCTTTATTATTAGGTTTATTATTAAAGAACAAAATGGATTACATCTAGATGTAATGTGAAATTGAATAAAGGCCAATTATTGTATATTCAACAATAATACAGTGCTTAAAAGCTGGATATTGCAGTTCTACATTAATTAAACTAGTGAGGGTAAATATCTTACTCTGTAACTGTAGCCTATCTAAATTCTATAGCAATTTTTAAGATAGATGGTATAAATTAGTGAAAATAAAATATTTCTGAATAGTAGATTACACCATTTTAAAGTTATTCAGAAATTGTGCCAAATAAAAAAAGCTATGAAGTTGCCTATCTAGAAAATTATAATAAAGTGTTCGATTGAAGTCTATTTTTTTTTCAAATGTTTAGCCTATTCTTGAAAATGAAATATTTTAAAATTTTTGTAATCCCATTCCAGTTCATATGACCTAACTTAAATAGTTATAACTTAGTAAGGGTTTCCAGCAATGACATTTGAATTTTATTCATTTGGTGTTAAAGCGAATAATATTGGGTGTAGGTTAAGCATTGCGAGTAGCTACAGTATAAAACAAAAATTAAAAAATACAACACCAGTAGGATCTTTAATAAATCTTAGACTGCATTTTCTATTGACATACAGATGGTAATTTTTGTATCACCTTATTTGGACTCAGATTTCCTATCTGCCGCCTCACTTGCACACATGGAGCCTGGTTAAGACTTGAATGAAATGTCTTTGGATTGTCATACATCCCTGCTAGAATTTTAAGCCGATTACCAGGTGTAATACCTTGACGACCACGTAAGGAACATAACCACCAGCCTTCCATATTGTTGGTATTTTGTTCCAGTACTGTTAAAACATCTCCTTTCTTAAAAGGCAACTCATCTGGTGATTCAGCTGTATTATCATATAGGGCTTTGGCAAGACAATTCTGTTAAAAAATATATATAAAAGAAAGAAATTAAATTGTAGAAATGAATTTTGATTGAGCATAGGCCTACATCACTGTAAAATTAAAAAAAAAAACTTTTTTAATGGTCTAATGTTTTCACATTTACAAATTATTATTTCTCTCCATGCATTAAAATTTTTAAAATGTTAATGTTTAGAGGATTTACTTTAGGCCAACATACTACATTCAATATCAATTTTTTTAAATGTAGATAGTTTAAAAATGGCAGATTTAAAAGATAGGTCTACAAATTATTTCTGTAAGTTACATTAAATAGGACAGACCAGGATACAAAATGTAACATTCTTAATTTCTATTGTTATTGGTGAACTCAGCCAATATAGGCTAGCCAACTTTATTTCCGGAATTTTAACTACAAACAAGATAAGATTACATAAAGAATTAAAGTATTTTTTTGATCTGAATAATGGGAAATTGAGATTAGAATTAAGGTTACTTAACATTTTTTTACAAGTACTAGGCATATTGTATGCAATACACTTTTAGAAAACATTTTATAGCTAATGGAAGGGTTTTCAATAAGAAGCATAGCCTACATCAAGTTATGTAGTTTTTTAGAAAAATATATAGTAAGCATTTTATATAATGTAAAAATCAGTGGAATAAGATTTAAACTTTGTTAAATTTTATTAAAAAAATAAGCTAAAATTTTAACTTTTAAAGAGCCACAAATCAAGATGTCTATTATTGTTAAAAAAAAATGTAATAAATGAAAAACAAGAAATTTTGATATTAAATCTATAATAATTTTGAACCCTGATTGTCTGTAATGCTGGTAGGTGGGGCTAAAAGCTAGTCAAATTCTGTTAATTGTTAATGCAGGGAAAAAAAAAAAAAAACCTTTCCGTCATGATCCTGGAGCCAGAGAGAGGAGAAAAGTGTGCTTGTCTGTGGGGAAAGACGCATGGATTTACGGTATCAAACTTTCAAATAAATGCCAAAAATAAATATAAAACTTTCTTTTTTTCTTTTTTTTTTTTTTTTTTTTAACAAAAAAAGTTCAATTCTATTTTATGTGTGTGTGAGTGTGTGTGTGGGGGGGGGGGGGAGAGATATTTTTGGCATGGAATGATTCTGAGGAAAAAGGTAGGAGAGAATAATTTGTATGAAGGTAGAAAGAAAAGGGGGGTGGGTGAAATTTTCAAACAAAATTGTTCACACCATTTTTGATGGGTTTTCAGCTAGTGTGGAATATAAAATTTTGGAAATTTTGAATTCTTTTTAAACTACTAAAAGCTTTGAAAATATCATGGCTACCATTAAGCAAGTAGGCTAAGTTTACATACGGTACCGTGAATACAGTATATTTTTATTTAAAAAAATTGAAAAACTTCAGAATTGAAAAAAGATAAAAAAAAATAATTAAAAGCAAAAGCAATGGGGGGACACTTCCGAATAGCGGATTCCAAGATAGCCATCCTACACTAAAGTTTTTAATTACATATTTGCCCTTAACCGTTATCCAGAACCCTAATTAAAACTAAGTCTGAAATTATACGCTTACGTATAAAATACACTATGCTCCAACCGTATGATAATCAAAATGTAAAATACACTATGCTCCAACCCTATGATCATCAAAATGTGAAATACACTATGCTCCAAGTCCAACCCTATGATAATCAAAATGTGAAATACACTATGCTCCAACCCTATGATAATCATAATGTGCCATCTTCAAATCAGCTATTCGGAAGACCACCCAAATTTTAATTTGATGGGAGATGAAGATTTTTCTTTTAAAAAAGCTAGGCCCTATAAATTTTAAACATTTATTTAATTAGAATATACTATTTAGGCAAACATTAATTTAATTAGTTTGCTTTTTTATGATTTTAATAAGTTGTTTTTTTTTTCAAACCAGAACAAAATTTTGAACTAGAAATTTGACAAGGCCAAGAGCTCAAAAAAAAAAAGAAGTTTTATCTTGTAGGATACGGTAACCATTTATTGTACACTTGTTGATTGCAATAGAATCTTGTTTTGTACACAGAGACCAAATGAGAGCACTGAGCAGTAGTCTAGATATGACCTAACGAATGCATTGTATAAAGTATGCAAGACTTGTACATTAAATAGTAATTTAGAAGCATGGAGAACTACAGTGAAAGTAAAATTGCTAGTGCAGAGAACACTTAACTCTTTAATTGTATTACCGTAGATCTAGAAATGTTGCGGCTGTTTAGAATTTAGATTGGTAGTTAAAATGATTTGGAATTTTATTCCTTGGTTAATATTATTGTCCTACATTTTTATTATAGCGTAGTCAATATTTAGGTCTCAGCTATGACACCATTTAGAAAAAATGTTGAGGTCTTGTAAAATTTGGCGATAATTATTTAAGAATTATTAGCCCTCCAACTGCTTATCACGCTATTTCCACGGGCAGCACTTTTAGGTTAAAATTTGCTTATCACGCGATTTTAGACTGTTGAATGAAAAAAGAAATGTACAAAATAATTTCTAATAATTATAATTGTAACAATGATAATAATAATAATAATAATTGATTATGTTTTATAATAATAATTGATGATGATGATAATAATACTAATAATAATAATAATAGTTTATTAGAAAATGCTTTGCGTATCAATT
>PXIH01S0038664.1:0-11801 GCA_003024985.2 Euperipatoides rowelli
TTTCTGACTCTCCCATATGTACTTCACTCAATTCTGTTGATTAGACAAATCAGTACTAAAATTTTTACGGGACTCCATTACAGGGACTGTATTACTTGGCCTCGTAAGATGTAGATCCAAATTACAAAGTCATTACAAAATCACAAATAAACAAAATATCAAAATAACAACTAAGAAATACAAGTTAGATTACTTATTTTCATTCAAGAGCCTTATCATAGCAGGAAAAGCAGAATTTCTGTAATGACTGGTACTCGCATAAGAGTTTTTCTGAATTTCTGGTATAGGCTAAATTTAGATGTTTTAATAACCTTACCTTGTTTAACATCATTTGCAATTTGTATAGAAAAATTATAGAATCATGAATGGAATCTGAACGAAAAGGTTTAGGCTACCTAACACCGGATCACCAATCAAATTGGCCTATATAAATCACAGTTATCAATACAATTATTTGGAACAAGATGACTAATATCAATGCTATTAGATTCTTTAAATAAATTAGTTCAATTATTTATTTATTTATTTATTAATGTTTAAGCATTATATGCTTATATAATCATTTCACTTTATAAAAACAGAAACCTTAGAAATTGAAATGTGTTTAAGATCTATATATTCATAAGCNTGAATAGCAATATTCAAGAACAGTAATTTCTTGGTAAACCAATTCTTTATCAATTTCATTTGACATTAAATGAATATAACTTTTAGGAATAATATCAGTTATAGGCTATTCTACTTCAACTCACAAAATGAAGAAGAAGAAAAGAGATACTGTTTCAGTCACTAAACAAGATTAAAATAATTTAAATTACTTGAATTAGGACACAATTGATTGGAATTCATAAGAAGTACAATGAACAGCCAAAACATTTAAAATTGAAGGAATTAATAAAAACCTTTCCCCTCTGTTAACTGACTCAAATGAACTGTGATTCAAGTTTTCACTATCCAAAAAAAAAAATTCCTTGTCCAAAAAATACTTTAAATTGGATGAACATTGATTTTTAAAATGAGACAAAAATCAATAAAATATTTAATGATGAATCAAATTTTTAAGCTTTAAAAAAAATCAACTATTTTTATTTGTAACTTAATTGTTTTTTTCATGAGCTGCATCTCAAGTAAATACTATTGTTTTACTTTTCAACTATATATAAAATCATCCTTTAAATAGTTTTTATAGCACTTCTAAATTTTTTAAGCAGACTATACCATTAAATGAAAATAAAATCTGTTCGTTTCTCGTGTTTTAACAGAATCTCAATTTTGTGTTACAAGCAAAAATTAATTAAGTAATCTTCAATCTAGACACACATCCTCCGAACAACATACTGATAGAGAAATTTTAATCACCAATAAAATCATCACGCCTAAATTGTCAATAGTCACCTAAATACTGTAGGTGTTGGTAGAGAAGTTTCACTGGCAGCTACTGAAAAACCCAGACTTGTCAGTTCTCAGTAAGAAAGCTATTTTTATCAATTAAGTGTTCCTTTGGAGTTTCAATTAACATCATCACTTATAGCGCCATCTGCATAAATGATTAACTAAATCTTCCATCCATTTGCTGAAGGTTTGGCACATTACAACAAAGTGCTTAGAGAATTAATAATTTATCAAGCTTCATAAAGGAATGAAGTACCATCATGCGATTAAATTAGGAACTATATTAACAAGTTGTTTACACCTAAGCAAATCAAATTTTTAATAGAATATTGTTATACATTTCACAGCTTGAATTCAACTATTAAAGAAAAAAAAAAATATCCCAGTTTGCTTGTTTTTTTGCTGATAATTTTTAAAAAGGGTTAAATTAAATCTTACTTTTTTTTTTAATTTAACCTTTTAAAATAATAAAAAAAGTTGAAATCTAAAAAATATTAAAATTGTCTAATAATTAATTGAAAAGTGGTGCGATGGTGAAATGAATTGTATAGTTTGTATTTCTGAATTATAAGATAAAATATATATATTTTTTAAATATTTCAGCTATTTATAAGAAAATTAGATATTAATTTGATTTAACTGACTTGTCAGACCTTAAATTTTATAAACTGCACTATGTGAATTTGAATGAAATGAATTTATTTAACATGACATCTTATCATTTACAATAAATTTGAATAAAAACCTATAAAAATAACAAATGTGAAAACAATAAATAGGCTACAATATTCAATAATGAAAGATGAAAATCATTGTTAACTTTCAAAACTATCAAATCGGTGAGATTTACTAGTAAGTAATAAAGGGGCATTCAGTCCACCAATCAGAATGTACCATGTCACTTCCAATGAGCATGGTAATTTGCATATCATTTGATTAAAATTTGTATATAATTTGTCTATTTGATTCAAATGACATGCAAATTAGCCACGCCCAATGGAAATCAATCATGACTTGGAGCATTCTGATTGGTGACTAAATACGAGAGGTTTAGAAACTGGATGATATAAATTAATATACAATCCACATTTTTAGTCAAGTTAATTTTTTATTTACAGTCCTAACCTTACCACAGCCATAACCCTAACTCCTACTACGTATTTTGATAGCACTTCCGTAATGACGAAAATATATGCTCAGATGTCAAAAACGCGGTAGAATGGTAATTGTATTCCCAGGATTTACACACTTCTGACTAAATGCCCCCCTTATTAACTACTTTTAACAAAGTTATCAAGAAGAGTAAATATTTTTCATTAGAAATGTATATGTAGGGTCATACCAACCAAAGGTGCAAGTAGGTAACATGGATCAGTATGACAAGCATTAAGGAGTGACAGTTGCTAATTATTTTCCTAAAAACCATGAATTCAATATAACCAAGCATTAACTGTAAACCATTCTAATAACCAGGGGTGGAATGGCTCCCTTGCAATCACCATATAAAATAAAAAAAAGTACTAAAAAATACTGTAATGTTTCAAGACTTATATGTATTTATAATTGTCAGTGTTTCTGGTTTGATATTTTTTAAAATCCTGAAATGTTTATTCAATTAATCCAACAGTCACCTCCAGGAAACCATCTGGTAACAATCCTACTATTTCACAGTGTTCCTGTGTTATAAAACCATTTAATTCCTTATGTACGTATAATGCCGATCAATTTTGCGCATGCACCCTTATCATTCGTCCGGGGGAAAAGTGGGTTGTGCACTTGTTTTGCACCATGATAGTAAACTTTAGATTTACCACAATAGACAGCAAAACTGCCCAGGTGCACCTGTTTGACTAGAATCAGAATTCTTTAAAAGACGATTTTACAAAATGACGCACTTATTTGGGTTACATGGAAACACTCACCTGAACCTTAGATTGAGGTTAAAACTAGGGGGTGCAGTTGCATGGCACAGTTTGGATTTATTTTAGAGTGGTCTAAAAGTTTAAGTGTGGTAAAGGCCCACTTGTTTGACGATGTCACACTTTACCTAACTTTGGGCGAGAAATAGGGATGGTGCACTTATTAGGCAGGGCGCCCTTTGACAGCATTCTATGGTATTACTAAATTTGCTGTATATTTTGTTATGTAATTTAAATTAAAATTATTACTCAATTGAATACAAGATGTTATGTGACACTGCCATTTGGTTATAATCACAGAGAGAGAAATTTGTTGTCACGATCATCTTGTTGCCACAGGCGATTTTTTAATGTCAGCTTAGATCTTGCACTAATGTAAATTTCAGTTGAGAAAAGTTACGAGGTCTATAATGAAGCTCATAAAGGTAAAGCGAGTAAAGTTTGATATCTGAAATTTATTTTATTTATTTACATTTAGTAGGACCTTGATTAGTGAGAATATTGTTTTAATAACTACCACATATGATTACTATTGCATTTTGCTGATGATGCAGTCACTTCACAGAGAATCTATATAATATAAGAGTAGAAATGTCTGTATATTGGTAAAGTTTGCTACTACTCCTCAACCCCTCATCCTAGAATTTGATCATAAATGCAATGTATTATTATGTATTAATAATAATATTATCATGATGATGATCATGATGATGATCATCATTATTTTTATTATTATTATTTTTATACATGCACAATATTTTGAAAAAAATATTCTAGTTGTAATAAAAAACTAAATATTTTCTAATTCACCCTCCTAACCAATGCAACACGCCCCTGATCAATACAATTGATCCAGCATCCCCAAAATTGTAAAGTTGAGAGACACTGATCTAAAACTTGTTCCGCTTTTTGCTGTACCGGTCTTCAGGCACGAATAGATCGCATAAGACAGTATACGATTAATCTCCCAATAAGGTTATCAGTATACGATTAAGGTTATAATGGTTGGCAAAATAAGTGCCTCTTCCAACTTGGAAGCTAGAAGAAAATAGTTAATTATTTAACTTATCTGCTCCAAGTGTGGGTGTCAGGATCGGACACTTCTGAAAGGTTTACAAAAGACATTTTGTCTAATATAGCTTGATGTAAGTCACTTATTTGAAAGTTGTTGATTTTTTATCTCATTACCAGCTTTTGTGTCTCACAAATAGGTACCACTATGTGATTAAACATAACATTAACAATTTATTTAACTACTTATACAAGATATGCCGTACTAGGTGATTCTAGTAGGTGGGAACAGTTCTAGAATATAAGTTACAGCATGTAGTAGATATATGTTATGTGCTGTAATAAAACACACTATAATATACTACAAAAATGAATTTCAATTTTCCCCACAGCATTTATAAGATCTTATTACGACTCAAAATTTAGTTTATTATTTTAGTTATCGTTTATTCAGCATTTAAAAGATCTTTACAATAAAGATATAGTACTTATTCTGATTTTAATTCACAATAATAATATAACCATACAATAAAAACTCTTCCACCAAATAAAAACAATTATGTAATAAAAATTCTTAAATAATTTGTCTAAAGCCACATTTACACTGAAATAGCGAATCCTTAATCAATACGTGTTCTCAGATGTCAGAATGGGCGTGTTTATACTGTCTTCAGGCATGACTGAATTTGCAATGCATGATTTTTAAATAGCGGTAATCACTCAAATCACACAGGAAGTTTACTACGATAGTACAGTATGATGATAGTTTGTTTATAATTAAATCTCAAAATTGAGGATCGAAAAACAAACCCTACAGCAATCATACGTAGCTTCTGATATTGTTTGGAAAATAGTTGAAATTCACTTCAGACAATTAAGATGATAGTAGGTGGTAAAGTGTAGGCTACTAGCTTATTCTTATTTGCTCAAAATGTTTTAATTTAAGACAAACTTACTATAAATTAATTTACTTTTGTTATTAAATATTGTTTTTCACTTTCAAATGTATTATTTTGTTTAATGTTTTATGAAGTAAAAAAACATGTTTAAGGTGATGCAATTCTATCTTTAAAAATTAAAAAAAAAAAGAATATTATGTTCTTTGAGAACGTAAATGATAAATCTTTTAATTCATTCAAAGTTAGCATAAATGCTCAAAAAATTCTGAATAAACTAAAACTTAAATTAAATTAAGAGCACACTTTGATTCGGACAATATTGATTTGGGTGAGAAAGAGGAAGAAAAAAGAAAAGATAGGGGAAAGTGGGAGGAGAGTGATTTACGTTATGATTTATTTCCTTATAATTTCATTGATTTTATTCACTTTTTTAATTTATTTTGATTTGTTTTATTGTTTTTCAAATATGTTATTAATTTGAGATTATTAAAATAGTTATATAATAATATATTTATAACTGTATAAGCCGTTCTTTGATTCAATAAATAAATAGTAAAACTTAACTTTTAAAATAGCGCTGGTTTTTTAAAATAGCGCCAATTTAATATATGAAAGTGTTTTTAAATAAAAACAGAATTATGTTACAATAGGAGCATATCTAGAAATTATTTTTTTCAAGATTAATTAACTTTTATGCTAAATTGGCAAGATTCCCATTTGACAAATAAGTATTCAAATCAGATAAAAAAATTGAAGATTGAGAAATGAAGATTTGTAGAAAAGTATCAGACTTTTTGCTATAACAAATTAAATTTGAATAAATTAATAAAAAAATTCTCCAAAGGAAAAACATTGGAGTATAACTCAGCATATATATTATGAGGATTTAATCAATTAAGATTTTACACTAACTATATAGAAAATCTATTATTATAAATTGAATATTTTCTAAATTTCAATTTCCGGGAAAGGAATGAGGCCTTTATTCTTATTTTACCACAAATACCACGGCTAATATATGGGGAGCGGTTAGTTTACAATAATCCGCTATATCGAATATGTTCGTTTTATTTATATATATATATTTTTTTGTTTTGTTATTTAACTATATTTTTTGATATTTGGAATACGATTGAAGAACAGTTTACTTTACAGATCTCCCATTATATTNGTTTAGGATACTTCCCAACATGACAGAGACTTGATATTTGGCATGGGGGTAGGTTCCATTGTGTAGACAATAGAAATAAATTTTGGAATTTTTTTTGGGGTGGGGAGGGGGAGGGATAACAGAACAAGGCACATTTTAATTATACATTTTTGGTAACGGGGGTTTTGAACTTGTATTTATATAGAATATAACACCTTCATCCTTCAAGATTCTCTAAATATTATCTAAGTTTTGATATTATTTATAAAATATCAATAATTGAGGGATCTTGAAGGAAGAAGGTGTTATATTCTATATATTTGAATTTAAAGGAGGAGGGAAGTAACTTCATTGAAGAAAAGGAAGCAATGCTTGCTGGTTCTAAGCTGTTAGGGCCCTGAATTAAGCAAAGAAACAAAAAATAATATTTTTTTTTCCCCCTTTTATTCAATAGGCTTAGCTAAGTTACCGGAAACAGAAATAACAACATGTGAAAAAGTAAATGAATTTGCTGAATCCTGATTATAAAATATGTCATCATTAAGTGAATTTAATATCGTCTTTATTAATTTATTTAACCTTACCAGTAACAAGCACATCTGCAGAATTAAGTTTCTCTAAATTAAAAAAAGCCATTTGTATACAACTATGATTCAAAAGAAATTAAAGTTCCTAAGCTTAATTGCCAATGAACCAAACAACCTAAATACCGATGAAATTATAAATAAATTTGCTGAGGATAAATAGAGAGAAAAAAAGATTTGTATGTTTACTTGCTGCTTCGGTGTTTCTCGTTTTTTTTTTCTTTTAAATTTATTTTTGTTTATTCATTTTTATGTTAATAACAATGAATTATTTTTTCATGAAATTATTAAATTAATACTTAAATACATTTATTTATTTTTTCCTTTTTTTTTTATTTTCGGGCTTTTGNGCGATTAGCTTAAAAGGCCTCCAACAAAGTTGTTGCTTAGGGCTTGAAGCAAAACTTTGTTTGAGGCTTAGANATTTATTTTTTTCATTTTTTTTTTTTTATTTTTGGTGTAGGTTTCCTATTAGCTTAAATGGCCTCCAACAAAGTTTGTAGCTCGGTGCCTGTAATGAAACCTTTGTTCGAGGCTTAGAAGGCCTCCAACAAAATTTTGCTTACAGGCCCCGCCACTGTTAAGGAGCCACAATTGTAATTATTTTCTTGATAAAAACAAAATATCCAACTTTTCTTGTTATAAAACAGAAAGTTTTGCTCAAAAGTGATTTCAACTCTCTCAAAAGCGTCACTCTATCAAACAGAAAGATTTTAATTGTGTAAGTTTTTTTTTTTAAATTAACATATATTATAGTTCTCAAGTTTATACTTTTTGTTTTACTTAAAATTTCTGCAGATGTGCCACCAAGTAGCACTTTGATTTCATAAATATTACTAAAATACAAAATAATAAGGAATAATGTTGATGTCTAAAAAACAACTACTGTATTAGCAGAATGTAATAAATTAGTCTTTAGCCTTCAACTATACAATGTCATCTACATTAAATAATATATTTTTTTGTATACTTAAGCTACAGTATTGCAATAGCTCTATTCTGTATAGTATGCTAATCATAAAACTAAATTATCAAATCAAAACATCTTACCGCTTTTGTTTTTCCTATTTCTAGAAAAGTCTCTATCCTCTGAAGATCATTGGCTGCTTGTGATAATTCGGTGAGAAGTTTTCTTTGTAGCAGTTTTAAAAGACCTCTACTTGATAAAGGATCAAGATGGCATTCATTTTGTGGCTCTGAAAGGTCCTTGATCTCTATTATCTTTGCCTAAAATGATTTTAAATTATAATAAACATTACTTCCAAAATTTAACAATTCTGGGTAATTTTTCTTTAATAATACAATTATCTTAAGTTCATTTTCCCCTATCCAACTAACTGATCCTTACTATCTTTACTTACCATCCACTTCCAGAATATCTCCTCTCCAATTTTCCATTCACTATAAGCTTTTAAACAGGTATTTTCTTTCTCAACGTTTTCAATATACTGAAATTTTAAAAAAATAAAAATAAAAAAAATTAAGAGAAAAAAAAAAACATTTAAATATTACGGTAACAATACTAGCTGAATAAATTATTTGATAAATGTTTTTCCACTAAAAACTAATTTCTCACTAAATTTATTATTTAGTAAATTCCAGTATAAAATATAAGTTAGCTAAATCATAATACAACAAAACAGATAATTCAAAATAGCTTAATCTGAATAACTACATTAAAAAAAAACCATTCACATTAACCAAACAATGTCAACTTATTTAAATAAAAAAAATTACCATATTACAATTGTTAAATTTTTGTTGCTGAGGAAACTACATCAAACTCATGAGGTTGTTGTCAGTGATCAGAATAGTTCATTTTAAAAATGAGCAAGTTCAAGTTCTAAGTTCATCTCCAAAAAACGTTCAATTTCATTTTTCGAAAAAAATAACTAGTTCAGTTCAAGTTCATTTTAAAATTAACTTTGTTATTTACCAAGTTCATTTTTACCAATTGATTTCATTTTACAATATTGTTTTTGTTGGGCCTCTTTTGACTTTCTAACATTTAGTTATCAATTGTTTTATTCATTTCTTAATTAAGTTACTGTATGTTTTTAGAATCTGACTATAGAATTTTAGATATTGATACACTTTTGAGCCAGCCTACATAAGTTTGGGGGGGGGGGGGGAATAAAGAAGTTTGTCATTATTTTTAAATGGTCTAGAAATGTAGAGGCAGAGGAAAGAACAATCATTAAAATATATATATAAAAAAAAGAAGAAGTCCTATCCTCTTCTCCTCTAAAATGATAGTAGATGAGAAAAGCAGGTTCTGGATCCCATCCGGGTCTTTTCCAAGATGGCCTACTTCCTGTTGCTTCAAGTCAGAATTATAATTACAAATGCCTTAACATTTAGTAGCTCCTCCCAGTATAGCCTTTTCTTTTCCTCGATTGATTCAGGATCTTTGCAACAGGTGATTCACTTTCTTCTATTACCGATTTATATAACTTTTTGCTTCGTAACACAGCAGATATTATCAATGCCAAAATGTGTAAGTTTTAACCGTTAATGTCTCTATTCTACTAGCATTCAAGTATCTGCTTATTTTGGCCATTTTATTTTTCATAAGTAGTGTCAGCAATTAGTCTGATCTTGATTTTCCTTTTTAATCCCACCTTTATTTCACAACTTGTCCTTTATTCCAAACTATACTCTGCTACCAATTGTTATGAATTCATTCCAAAGTATGCAAAATAATGTATTAAGAGTGTTTCCCCCAAAGCATGCAAGAGTGTCACGCCAACCTTCTTTAATTGTTTGCCGACCTGCTTAAATAATTTCAAACTTTTTTTTTTACAATATGCAAACTTTATTTATTTAATGTTTGTTCTTTATGATTGCATGCTTTTTTCACCTTTAATAATTGCTTAAGACAATGATAATACAAATTTAAATTATTTCATTATTAATATTTATTACTTAGTGTCAAATATTTCCATTTGTGGAAAATTATTACAAATTTTTGCAATAATTTCCGCATTACATCAAAGTAAAGAAAAATGTTTTTAAAAAAATATTATTAATTGTATAAATTATTAAAACATCGGATTAAAATTTCATCTCTAAAACTTCATTTTGAATTTGAAGAATAATATACTTCTTTAAATCCGATATAATTCTTTACCTAACAAGAATTTGAACAATTTAGGACTATTCATTTTAATTTTAGATAAAGAACCGTCCACTGATGGTTATATGTAGATATTTTTTCTTTACAATTCATCAATTCAATTGTGAAGAAAAAATGTCTACATATAACCGTCAGTGGAGTGGAAATGATTAAACAATGATTGTTGAATCGATGAATTGTAAAGAAAAAATGTCTACATATAACCGTCAGTGGAGTGGAAAGGGTTAATGATTGTTGAATTGATGAATTGTAAAGAAAAAATATTCTACAAATTACCGTCAGTGGAATCGAAAGGGTTAAACTTCAATAGTGGCGCTGGCATTGGACTTTACTGGGGTATGTCGACCCCAGTTTTACCTCCCCCCCCCCTGCCTACACACACACACACACGCACAAACACTGTAAAGTCACTAATCAGGAAATTTTTACAATTTTCTTTCCATTCTTTAGGACTTTATTCTTTATTTTTGAAAATCTTAAATTTAAAGGATACTATTATTGCTTTTGTATAAACTTGACAGAAATGAAAATTAATTTATCCAGACTGCTGGTTTCATTTCTTTCTTCACATTTGAAATTGAATTTTCTCTGTAATAAGTGTTGAAATCAATACTGTCATTTTATTTTGTTGTATTAAAATATTCAATATACTTTCAAACTTTGAAGGATTAAACTTAATGTCAAAATCTATTTGTGATTTTTGCTTTTACATTTTAATCAATGACTGCTTTAAATTATCAATCAAGACCATAATTCTGGATCTGGGGCACTAGAATTAATACTGTATAAGCCCTACCCAGATTTTTTTCAAAAAATTTGCCTATTAATCATGAATAGTGTGTTGTAAGAAAACCAATGAAAATTTGCTTTAAAACAATAAAAAATCAGAATCAAAATTAAAAACATTCCCACCGTAGAGACCTCGCCCGTCCCTTCCCTCCAAGTAGGGTATTCCATACTATATTTTCCTCAGTAAACTGCTTGCCGGCTTTCATTTGCTTGGAGCCTGCTTTAAAAAAATCCTGGGGGAAACCCTGTATTAAGGCTAACAAAAGGTTAATTTATTCAACCTGTTGACATAAGAGAATCCATCAACACACATGAGCATTACAACTATTTTACACTTGAGCTACATACACACCATTTAACAAAAGTTTACAATCCTAAAACTTATAAATTTTAAACCTATAATATTTATAAGTTTTATATTTTTATACTAAATATTATATCTTTACATTAAAGATATAAACACGCAAACAGAATAACCTACTGGCTATACAATATACACTTTAATAAACTGTAGGTAAGTCATGAAAAAAAATCAAGATTGCCTTAAGAAATTTAAACAAATTTTCTAATTCAATTCTGGTTACTTTCTGATTTGTGAAATGATTTACTGATTAAGATTGATTTTTTACTATTTAAAAAAAAAATGCCAATCAAAGCTTATTTTAAAAATTCAAATGTAAGGGCCAAATCAAACTTTCTTTTTTAAATTCATCATTTATTAATAATAGTTACACTTTTAAAAATGTAATCAGTAAAATTACTATTTTAACTGAATATACCTTATTTTAAATAATTCAACTCACCTTAAATAATTCACTGGGATTTTTCAGTAAGTAAACTTCCATAAGTGTCAAATGACAAAAATCTGGAGATGCTTCAACTCCTAGAGTATATTTATGAATCTAAAAAATTCAATGTACC
>PXIH01S0038672.1:2228-13459 GCA_003024985.2 Euperipatoides rowelli
TTCACATACCAATTGTGGCTCAAGATCTATAGTGATATATATATATATATATACAGTATATATATAATAAAGATAATTTTTATGTTCACATACCAATTGTGGCTCAAGATCTATAGTGATGATGTCACATAAAAAATGTAAATTTAATAATGATTTAAAAATTTAAACAATTTTATTTGTAAGATTGATAAATTAATATAAATTTTTTAGTTATGAAAGAGATGGGTGGAGTAAAGTGAAGAGATTATTCCATTTAGATTTTTTTTTTGTCAAATACATTTTTTTTTCATTTCCTATTTTTATTTTACTTTATCCTAATAATTGTAAATTAGCTTATTCATGAGGAAAAAACATGTCATGTGACATGAGTTTTGACTATCTTGCTTCAAAAAAAAAAATGAAAATGTATATTTTCATTTTATTAAACATCAAAGAAATTAAAAGACACAAACAAAAGATTACAATTTGTTTTAAAAAAAAATATTTTTTTAAAAATAATAGAAATTTAACTCTTCATTGCACAGAATCAAATAGAGTTTATTTTATTCCAATTATAGATACTAACATTAATTTATGAAATACTTTACACAGGATACATCAGAAATAACTTTTCTCATTGCATGAGATAATAGAACAAATTTGACATTGACGAGAAACATCAGTATTTTCTTGTGAATTTAATTTTATTTTTATTAATATCATATTTACATTTTCATATTTTTTTTTGATTAATTGCATATTTTTGTTCGGAGAATTCAGTTCTCAACATACTTTTTTGCTGCTACTAATTGCATGCTTAGACACGTGACACTTTCTTTTGTAACTTTTTATGCTGTTATAGGAATTGTCGATTTCTAGTTAACCTAGCCTCATTTTCATTGACAAGTATTTTGTTATACACTATATACTAATAACAAAAAACTACTTAGTTAACAAAACTAATACAGCTAAATGCTGAACAGAAATACTGCTTTCATTTAGAAGTATAGCCTACTATAACTCTAAGAGTTCTAAAGATAAGAACAATAATAGTGCTGCTTGCATTGTATTTGTGCACTGTGTACATGCATTATCTAATGCATTCGTGGGCTTTGATGCCTGGTTGAATATCTTAAACCTTGGGTAAGGGTAGTAATGGGCGTAGGGATAATACTGTTAATGTCACTTTTGGCAATTTAGTAGTGGTGTTAGTAGGTAGGTGGATTTGGACTCAATACATGGTTTAGATAGATTTTTGAGCCTATGTTCTATTATCGAAAAGTATTTGGAAATTTAAAGGACTTAGTATTTTTTTTTTTTTGATAGTTTCTAATATCCATCTTTCCTTTCCTTTCTGGGTTGAAAATTTCTTTAGGTTTTGTTTTTTTTATATTTAAGGGACAAATACTAGTTGGCTCTAGATGTCTCTGTCTGGGTTAGGTTTTAGGTTATGTTTTTCAAAATTAATAAAACTAAAAACTAAATTAAAACTTATATTTAAATGCAAAGTAAACATCGCATACATGCAGTAAATACGGTACAATAATTCAATATGAGCGCCGCCAAAGTAATAAAATTAGCTGAGTGTATCAAGCTTAGGCTACTTGAAATTAATAGAGGAATCAGAAGAACTACCCACAAATCCTCCCTTCATCCAAAAACCCTCTAATAATTTCAATACGGTTATGTTCTTTTATGTGCTGTAGTAAATATTGAAATCGTAGCGCCATGTTGCCCTGTATATATAAAAAGGTTCCCATACATACCGCAGTAAGGCGCCATCTGTATTTAGTCTGGTGATAGATCATTAATTTATTTAAAAAAATACAGAAATAATTGTTTCCTTGTTTTTAAAATTAGTTTATACTATTATTTTCAATATAATTAAACTAATTATAACTTGTATATTCTGTGTATATTATATTTATGCTAGTTTTCACCTTCTTTAATTTTATATACATAATTCTCTATTTAAAATCATATATTGGCATCACATACTTATATTATAATAAGAAGAAAATAATTCTATATTGTACATTGCTTATCACTTGTCCAGACAAACTATTGTTCATCAGCAGGTATCGTATGCATTTGGTCATGTAACCTAAGCCAATAGGTTATAAGACCGGATGGTATGAGGCTATATTTATAGGGTATGGGCCTCTTAGTAATGGCTAAGAGGTCTATACTTTGTAAACATAAGCTCATATCATCTGGTTTAGATCAAATGAGGTGAGGGTTAATCCTGCAGTTTCGCCATTTATCTTAGATATTCTTGTTGCCAATTTTGTTATGTAGGCTACTATGACCTGTGTGCTAATAACAAAGAAACTACTTAACAAAACTAATATTTATTTATTATAGCTAAATACTGAACAGAAAAACTGCTTCCATTTAGAAGCATACTATAACTTGTAAAGTTCTAACGATAAGAACAATAATAATGTTGCAAGCATTGTATTCATGCACTCTGTACATGCATTGTACTTTTGCATGCATGATTATTAACATAATTATTATTATAATAAATCTTGTGGTATATTCAATATACCACATATTTTCTACTGTTTATTGATATATTGATTAAAATTAAAGATTTTTAATTGATTTTTGTAACATGTGTTTTAGTTTTTTATGTGTTTTTAATTATGTAAATGTTTTCTCTACAATTTATCATATATATAACATATAGAAGTCCTTTACTTTATCTTATATAACATACAATAGTCCTATACTTTATCATATATAACATATATAAGTCTTATACTTAATCATACATAACATATTGCCTTTAAGTTCTATATATTAGATATATAATTCCTATACTTTATCAAATATGTCCTATACTATTGTAACATACCTACCATGATGCATAATGTTAAAGTTATAATGTTGCATCATGGGTATTAAGTTAGATGCAAGATGTCGGACAGTTAAGACCGTAAGTCCTCTTGTAGACTGTTAAGTCTAGTGTTAGTATTAATAGTTAAAGTACTTGTTAAGAGTTCAATAATAAATCAAACACTAATAAAATCTTATGTTGTGCATAATCAATTATACTACAAGGACAATGTTACATGGTATCAGGAATAGTTTAGATTTCTAGAAGAAAATCTACAAGCCAAAATAACAAAAAAAATGGTAAAAGCAACCACCAGCAGCACTAATACTAGCACGATCGCTAATGGAATTGTATCATTTAAAATTCCAGAACCTATAAAAATGACAGGTAATTTAGCGGACAATTTTAAAAAATTCAAATCAAGATTTGATGTATTTATGACCGCAATAGGTAATGAAAATAAAAATGACATTAAAAATTGCAATTCTCCTAAACTTGATTGGGAAAGAAGCACACAAAGTTTTGATACTTTTGATATGGATCCTAATGACACAATAATATTTGATAAAGTCATAGTTGAATGACAGAGGTACTATATACCAACAAAAAATGCAATTTATGAGCGTTTCCTATTTTACAGTAGAAATAGAGAAGAAGATGAATCATTCGATAATTTCCTACTCTTCTGAGCAGAGAATTCTGCCATTACAATATTTTGAGCTAAGAATTAATTTATTTCTTCATTTCTCCTTGGATATTACAGCTGTTCCAAGTCACCTCCAACTGGTTTTACTAGTTCAATTTTGATTGATTATCGATTAATGCCATGACTTCTATTATTTGAACTTGGGATGTTTTTTGGTCTGTAATCAGATTGGTTAACTTTTATTTGAATTTGTAAAATTCATCATTCTGCTTCTGATGTTCTTGTAACATCACTGTTGTTCTGGACACTCCATAGTGAAATATCACAATTTAATTTCAAGACATGGAGGCATTAGCACACCAGATAATTCAGATAATCTTAAAACACCAATCTCTACAAGCCAGTAACAAGACTTCATCCTCACTATCCCACCATATTGCGATAGAACATGAAGATGGAGAAGAAAATAATAATGTCTGCCATTATTCCATAAACCCTGTTATAAGATCATCCCCATCTCTACTAATCAATTTATTAACTGTAAGTTATAATAAACATTTTTGAAATATTTTTTTTTTTTTACATATGACACTAAATATTCCTAGATTTTCATAATACTAGTCAACTTCATACAATCTTTTTCCTTTTAATTCAAGAATTGTAGCCATTTTCACTCTTTATGGAGTTCGTTCATTGAATCTTTCTTTATTCTTGTTCTGGTGATCTTCTAGTAAAGACCACATTGATATGGATATTAATTATGATTGAATTTCAAATATGTTAGTTTTTTTTTTACAATGTTCAGTTTAGGGAGCAGACATTATTATATTTTTATGTTAGATAGTTTTTTTTTTATTTATTTCATATAAGGTATGATATTTTTTTTAATTTAAACTTAAAACTTAATTTAAAGACATTTAATAATAAAGTTCTTTTTTTAATACAAGGATGGACTTAAATCAATTTTGTTTATTGTAATTCCAGTCCAAACAACCCCCCCCCCCCTTGTAATGTTTAGCTATTTTAACCATTTAAAAAAGAAACAAAAATAGAGAAAAGAGCAATAACACTGATAAACTAATATTTTATCAGGACACATGAATTGTGTTTTCTATGAATTATTTAGTTCTGAAATCAAATATGCAATCACCCACAGTTTTTTTTTTTTTTGTGATAAGCATTCTAACTTATAATATATTAAAAACTAACATTTTTGTAAATATATAGAGCCTCAGAGAGTAGATAATAAATGTGCTTTCGAGGCCAGGAAGTGATATCATCCAAGATGGTGGCCAAATTATCAAGTTTGAAAATCCATGATGGCTGCCATCCTGTGCCATATATGGGCCTAAGACATCATATTATGATGCATTCTGGGTAATATTATGATGGATTATGGGAGATCTCACTCTCATTCTTGATCTCACTCTTGTTCTCACTCTCATTATCATTCTCATTCTCACTCTTGCTCTCATTTTTTATGCCCATATATGGTTCTATGATGTCATATGATGATGCATGATGGGACATCTCACTCTCGTTCTCATTCTCACTCTCATTCTTGCTCTTGTTCTCATTTTTATGCCCATATATGGTCCTATGATGTCATATGTGATGCATGATGGGACATCTCATTCTCATTCTCACTCATTCTCACTCTCATTCCCATTCTCATTCCCATTCTTGTTCTTGTTCCCGTTCTCATTCTCACTCTCATTCTCATTTTATACCCATATATGGGCTTATGACATCATAGGATGATGCATGATGGGATAGATGCCACACCCACTTTGAATTTTTTGAGCTCTCATTCCCGTTCTCATTCTTATTCTCATTCTCATTCCCATTCTTGTTCTCATTTTATACCCATATATGGGCCTATGATGTCATAGGATGATGCATGATGGGATAGATGCTACACCCACTTTGAACTTTTCAAGTTCTTGTTCCAGATCTCATTCAAATCTTGTTCCAAATCTCGTTCTAAATCTCGTTCAAAATCTCATTCCAGATCTTGTTCCAGATCTCATTCCAGTTCACATTCCTGTTCTTGTTCCCGTTCTCATTCCAGTTCTTGTTCCAGTTCTCATTCCAGTTCCCATTCTAGTTCTCGTTCTAGATCTCATTCCAGATCTCGTTCCAAATCTTGTTCCCATTCTCGTTCTCGTTTCCATTCTCGTTCCCATCCAATTTTTTTTCTGGATATTAAAGCTTTTAAAGCTCTATTATCCGGAATCATATCCGGACTATTAGGATGCATGATGGGACACCTCATTCCCGTTCTTGATTTTTTGTCAAAGTACCACACCCACCTATGATGTCACAAGGTCTCAATACTTGGTACAATAATAGTAGATGTGTATGACATCTTACCTATCAATTTTCAGAAAATCCAAGATGACTAACTGACTGAAATGACATCATGACATGTGTAGATAATACATGCATAGAATAATACATGAAAAACTTAAACATTTCCTATTTTATATTATTCCGGGTCTTTTCCAAGATGACTGACTGATTGAAAGTGACAACAAGAGGTGTATGTTTCTATATATGATAAACTTAAACATTTCATATTTTATTTGCATCCATGGCTTTTCAAAGATGACTATTCATGGGTGTGGTACTTTGACAAAAAATCAAGAACGGGAATGTGTAAAATTCAGAAAATCCAAGATGACTGACTGAAATGACATCATGACATGTGTAGAATAATACAAGTATAAAATCATACATGAAAAACAAACATTTCCTAGAAGAAGAAGAAGAAGAAACAAAGGTTCCTATTTAAAATCAAAATTAAGAATAAAAAAGAAAAATAATTAAAATTAATGAGGAATAAAACATTTAATTTTAATTTTTTTTTTAAAAAAAAATGTTATTAAAATATNCAAAGGTGAAAATGAAAAAAAAATATACTACACCTGAAATTCTTAGAGCAAAAGAGTTTAATAATTTAATTGTTAATCTATCTAAAGTATAGTTTACTGTTTGTAATCAGTAGACTTTATCTATTATAATATTGCCCCTTCACCTTGTTTGTACCTTAGAACTTAGAACTTTGGTGCAAATTTCATTAAAAAGACAAAAAGGAATTATTATTGTCACCCTTATTACCTTATAGAAATAAAAGGTCAAAATATGCATGGTTTCTAGAAATTCCAATTGTGCAAAGAAAACAAATTATGCTAATTATAATTACATAGTGAAAATAGATTTTCACTATGTCATTCTAATTAGCATATTTCAGAAAAATATTTATAAGGACTTTCTCAATTTAAGGATAGATGTTCAGGTGGTGATAAATACTGGATGTATAAATGTAATTTAAAATCCACATTTTTTTGTCACAATTTTTTTTTTTCCAGTCCTAACCTTACCACAACCCTAACCATAAATCCAACTACGTATTAAACCCTTTATGCCCCAACCTTATGATGATGAAGGGGTGAAATAATTCATTTTTTGATCAATTTCAAGACTTTTGCTAGCACTTTTGTAATGACAAAAATATATGCGCAGATGTCAAAAATGCGGTTGAAACCAATTATATTTGTCAGTATTTAGACATTTCTTAGATGTTCCATAAACTTGTATAACTTGTTATTAAGTTATACGCTTTAACATTAATCTATAAACATTATTTAGAAATAGTTGGCAGCCAAATGTAAACATTACAAGTTAAATAAAATGGAAAATTTTTAATACTCAAAATGTTAATTTGATTTAATATCATTTAGGTAAAACATCAATTCAATTACCCATAATTCATTTTGCATAGCTCTTGCAACCTATTGATTCAAATATGAATTGTTTTTCTAGGAATTGTTTTTAACAATTTATTTATATTGTTGTAACATAAATTTTTCAAATTGGTTAAAATCCATTATCTGCCCACCAATGTGGCTGACGGTAGTAAGTTGAAATTAGCTAGATTGGCGCTGATCAAAATATTATTTCACCTCTAGATTATTTTAGGTTCCAGGGTTATGGTAAGGTTAGGACTGTAAAGAAAATACTAAATTTAGTGAGAAAAAAATACTAATTCCCCACATTACTATATTTTAGTCGTCGCACGCCTCATAACGTTAATTATGTTGTCGGCAGATAACGGAATCTGACCATCAAATCTTTAATTTTTAATAATAAGATTTTATATCATGTTTGTACTATTTCAATATGGAACATTTTAACTGCTCAGCCCTACAAGTTCCACAGACTGATTATAAGTTTATAGAATTTAATTGGTAATTAAATAAATAAATAAATATTAATTAATGAAAAATAAATTATACAATAGCATTTAGAAATGTTTAATCTTCATAGACTTTTAAATGCTAAATTGGTTTGCTTTATTTATTTGATTGTTTGAATCAAATAATTCTAGCTTTATTTATTTGATTGTTTGAAATATTGGTTAGATTCCGTTATCTGTCCACCAATATGGCTGACGTTAGTAAGTTGAAATTATCTAGATTGGCGCTCAGGAAAATATTATTTTGCCTCTAGATTATCCTAGGGTTCAGGGTAACGGTAAGTTTAGGACCATAAAGAAAATTTACTAAAATCGTTGAGAAAAAATACTACTTCCACATGCTACTACGTTTTAGTTGTTGCACAACTCCTAACGTTAATTATGTTGGTGGGCAAATAATGGAATCTCACCAAAATATTTTCTAATATTTAAATTATGAAATAAACTAAAAGTTATTAATAAGATATTCATAGTTATTACTCACTTCCTTATTGCAAGATTAAAAGATCAACACTTTATGATATTTATTACTTCCCACTAAAGTTAAGTCAAGTTGAATTGCTTGAATTGCCACTGTCAAAATATTTTAAAATTAGCAATACATATTAATTAAAGAAAAGCATGCTTCAAATAATAATCATATAAATATTTATAAACAAATTAAACTATATTTTAAAATATAATAGTCTATATGAAAAAGTTATTTTAAAAATTAAAAAAATGTAAAAACAGCTAGAGAAAACTGCAAAACTCTAGCTATTATTTTGCTTTTCCTGTTTTTTTGTATTAATAGCATGATTTAATTTTATGTAAATAATTGTTTAATATTTTTAATACAGGCTTTATTTAAAAAAAAAAAAATGAAATGATGTCTGCTGCACATTTAATGAAAACTGTTTCTCAATATGCATTGTGGTTTTAGAAGTCCAATCAAAAACCATATCTTATGATTTTCAAAAATTGATACTTTAAAGATCAATGTGGATACCAGAGAAGCTTACAGACATAGGCCCCATTTGCATGTACAGTAATTTCATCCATAATAAATTGAACTGTGTCTCAACCGCGGATAAGGATTTTGTGTTTGGTGTTAATGTTATCAACAGTTCAGACAGATTTAGTGATTGCTAACACAATCATGACTCAGCTGCGGATAATAAATTTGTAAATAACAGGAACCGAAAATAATAATAAAAAAAAAGCTCATTCCCATCATCCATAGAGCTTATAATCTTATACATAAAAATGAATGTTTGTCTGTCTGTATGTTCGCTATACAAATCCACAGTTTTAGAAATAGAGGGTGGAAATTTTGCACAAATGTCTCCTTCAACTCTGGCCAGGTGATAGGCTATTTAAACTTGAGCTGGGTCATTCACAGAGGGAACAAAAACCCTTTAAAGTATTCAACCAATCAGATTGCTGCAAAGTTATTATTAAACTAGCATAATTTATTACCAATAATTTTATTGTCTGACAGTTAGTTTTGGCGGGAAAAAAAGTTCTAATTGAGAATAATGGTAAGCAGATTATTTTGTTGCATGTATGCTATACAAATTAACTGTATTAGCATATAAAAGTGTAAACTAAGAGAATTAAACTAGCAGAATTTATTATCAATAATTTTATTGTCTGACAGTTAGTTTTGGCAGGTAAAAAGGTTCTAAACTTGAATAATGGTAAGCAGATTTACAAATTAACTGTATTAGCATATAAAAGTGTAAACTAAGAGAATTAAACTAGCAGAATTTATTACCAATAATTTTATTGTCTGACAGTTAGTTTTGGCAGGAAAAAAAGGTTCTAAATGAGAATAATGGTAAGCAGGTATTTTGTTGCATGTATGCTATACAAATTAAATGTATTAGCATATAAAAGTGTAAACTAAGAGAAGAGAGGGGAGATGGAAAATTCTTAGGATTATGGGGGGGGGAAGGGAGGGAGGAACAGGATGGAGATTTGGAATGTGGGAGGCAGGGGGGATTATGGGATAGGGGGAAATGGGGGGGAGGGGGAGGGGCCCAGGCAATGTCGGGTAGTTCTGCTAGTAATTTATAAATAGCCTTGGTTCTTTTAGAATTTTTTAAATCTGTTTGGATTTTTTCATTTCTCCAAATTTCTATTAAAGAAAAAACCTTGTCACTGCACCAAACAGTGGCCCGTTTCGACATTTTGAAAGCAAAAAAAAAAAAAGCCTTATCTGATGAGAATTAAATATCTCACAAGAGATAAAATAGCTCTACAAACGGCATAATAACCAAACACCAACACGGTTCAACCGTGGATGAGTCAGGATCATGTTCGCTAAAGCTCAACAATGGCTTAACCAGTATCAATAATGGCGGATGAAAATGTCCATACAAATGATAATGTTAATATAAATGATACCACATAAATAATTCTTTTTTTTTTTTTAGAAAATTGTCATGTTTTGAGTCACCTACTTGCCCAATGGTAAAATCTAATTATTGATAGAGCCTAATGTTTTTCAGTTTCGTTCAATAAATTAGTAAATAACACATCTCATATCTTATGCTTTTCAAAAAAATGTGTTAAAGACACACAGACATAGAAAAAAGATTGAAGCATAAAGAGATGTTTTGATAGCATATGTATAAAAAAGAATTCGATTTGATAAACTAATTCATTAGGAAAGGAAATGTTTGGTTTTAAAATAAACCAGATTAAATTCTGAAGGGAATTGAAAAATGTACTGTACGTTTCGAACCACTAACAATAATTTATTTTCTAATTCGTCAACACTCATGATTTGTATAGAGATAAAAAAATAAAGTTTTCTTTTCTTTAAATTTAAAAACGGCTTACGTATTTCCAACATTTTCATGGTATTTCCCCCGTGTCCTGAATACATTTTTTTTTTATTTCTGTGATAACATTTTTCTTCCAACTGTCTGATTTTAACCGACAAGCAAACAAGAATCCAAATGGAAGATGAAAAGAATTTGATTGACATCAAATGTTCGTTCAGAATAACTTCAATATCTTCTTCACAATTGCGAATTTATTTGAAAAACTATAAAATGAATAAATTCAATGCTTTTGGTATGACAAGAAAATAAAAATTAAACTAAACTGTTAACAAATATTAAAAAAATGATTTATAGCTGGGATATAACACAAAATTACAATATCATCAATACATGCTGCTTTGAATCATTTTGTAAGATAAAATTAGTTAAAGTTGATTAAAAATTTTAATTCCTAGGAATCCTCTCTGTCTCTCGTAGCTACTTTTACAATTTGTCTTATTATTTCTGATAGTGTCTTTATTTCTCTCAATTTAACAATTTTATGCTTTTCATTTTTTATTTACTTTGGTGTTTTTTTCTCAGTTTATTACTCGCTCGTTCTTATCATTATTTCTACCTTATACATTTTCCGTGTTTCTGTATTTACCTATGTTCTAGATTTATAATTTCCCATCTTCTTTCTTTTTACCCTTTTAGGATCTATCTATCTCTAGCCTTACATCAATCTATCCATCC
>PXIH01S0038722.1:3159-13990 GCA_003024985.2 Euperipatoides rowelli
AAAAGATGTGTTGTTGGTGTCTTTCTTGACCAATCACATCATGGATATTGGAAGGTTTTATACAGTAGCTTTGGTCACATTATCACATACGTTGAAACTAAAGTGTTTTACTTGAATGATCGTTAGCATTGGAGTTATATTTTTTCTTTTTGACGGGCTGAGAAGTTAACAGTTTAATGACTATTTTAATTTATTTTATTAGTTCATTTAATAAGATATACTGTAAGTATTGCAATTAAAACTCACATCTTTACAAGATTAGGGTTTTAAAGTATATAGGCCTACTATGAATTTATTTTTTATATACAGTAATACTATGTACAATATTCATTTTCTTTGTTCACATAAAATAATAAAAAGGATTAGAAATGAGAAGAATTCTGGGTAACAATCGGCAGTAAAAGGAAGATTTTTAACTACCAGTAATAAACACGGGTCTTTTTACTTGCTGGCGCAATATTATTATTTAATCACATCAATATTTATTAATTTTTTAGATTAATTTGAAAATAGCTTGATATTTTGAGTTCAAAGTTAAATGATTTTCACTGGATTAAAATCATTTATATTAAATTGACATGCAAAATGACCAAAACATTTATTTAATCCCTGTGTTAATGTACCGCGGCGGAGGAACCTTAAAAAATAATTTGGGTCGGTTCATTTTTTATAGGGTCGGTCAGGTTACTGGAAACAAACATATTTTTTTTGTTAGGCCTTAGCTCAATATTTTCAAGATTGTAGGTTTTTTTTTTTTTTTTTTCACAGCAGCTACAAAACAAACCAAGTTAATGTTTAAAATAAAAAACAAAAACAAGGAATGATTGAATAAATACTGTAACTAACCATTCATAAGCTTAGTTAGCCTTCCACAATCTACATTGATATGCTGAATTAATTCAATATCACTGACATCGTAATTTTCTTCATATGCTGTAGACAGCGTCTGAAGCCTGAAATACAAAAAAAAAAAAAACACACACGTTTACAATTTATAACACATTTACTTAGCTTAGACATGTGTAATACAGGAAGTCCTCCAGTTACAAACACACTATATATGAACAATTTGGACTTACGAACATTATACACTGACATCCTTTTTCAATTTAGAACACCTGATTTCGGACTTACAAACAAGTTTTCTCATTTTGTAATTTATAACAATAGTTCTGTAAGCTACTCTCAATATATGCTCTCTCTTCTTTTCTCCTCAAGGAAGAAGAGAAATGTCTAAGCGTTATGATGGGCCTATAGTTATATATTATAAATTGTTCCCTTGGTTCATGTGCTCGATAGCCGATCGATTTATGGTTATGTTGTGTTTACATATTTTTGTCATGGCTTCGATAAACGTTGATCGAAGTCATGGCAACGTGGCTTAATTAGCCACGCTTATGTAAACAATGCGGAAGCAGATCATGTGCTTTCGAGTGCATGAATCAAAGCAAAATTATCCATTCGGCAAATTTAAATATGCATATACTATTTAAGTGTATTAAAAGCTAGCTTAACTGTCATTCTCTGAGGGTCGTTCTATCCGGCCTAACAAGACTTTCCTGCTAGACCTGTTGGTATTGTTGGGTCGGAGTGAACGACCCGAGGTGTAATGTCCGGCTTCCTGTATTACTACGGTCATGAAAGAAAAACTGGAGTCTCTTTATTTTGTCAGCCTAAGCTTGTTCATTATAGTAACCCCTATGATGGAGATTAAATTTATTTACCTAATAAAATTATTTATATTTGCAAGTTTGCCTCCTGTTTCCTGCTTGCAATGTAATGGGCGTATTCAAAGCTAGAATATGTTCATTATAACGTCAAACGATATTCAAGCAGTTGATCTAGTTAATAATAAAAAGAAATAGCTTCAGCTATTCATAATTGGATGCTGCTTCCCCAATTAAGAACAAAAATGTTTATCAATTAGTGCGACGGTATTTTTCAATGCTGCCGAAATAACGTTGTCTTCAGCCTTCGCCACACAATGAAAGTAATACAGACACCAAAGATTTTGAATGATGACATAAATGCATAACAATGTTTATATTAGCCCTACTCAGACTCAAATTGGTAACAACTATTTTAATAGGTAAGTATAAATAAAAAAACTTAACCAAAGTATCGAATATGTCATTGAGCAAATGGGCCGAACAACCAACAACAATACAACTAAGGAACCTTGGGGTATGTAAATGTGTTGTCAAACTATCCATGAGGAATACAAATAAGTAAATGGCCTCCCAGTCAGGCTTTATGTATGTATGTATTTATGAAGATGAAATTATATTAGGAACTAGTGGATAATGTTGGGGTAAGAGCACCAGGCACAAACGAAAAAAAAAAGACAAACAC
Organism: Euperipatoides rowelli; assembly: GCA_003024985.2. Lineage (NCBI taxonomy): Eukaryota > Metazoa > Onychophora > Udeonychophora > Euonychophora > Peripatopsidae > Euperipatoides > Euperipatoides rowelli. The sequence continues at coordinate 5,512 of PXIH01S0038722.1, forward strand.
AGCTAAACGGTTATATAGCTGCAGCTACACCCCCTTGTGGAAGAGGAAAATGAGCTTACAGTAAGTAAATACACATGATCCTCTTCCACCTGGTGGTTTTACAATGAAACAAATCAACTGTTAGGCATGGAAGCAACGATCTAAAACCCAATTTGTTATACAATATTAGTCTCAGCGTCAAACGTTATTCAAGCAGTCACCTTAGTTATTAAGTGACATTTATAATAAAAAGAAATAGCTTCAGCTATTCCTAATTGAATGCTGCTTGTCCTTAATTAAGAAACTTTGGTTATTGTTATGATTAATTAAGGCCAACAATATTTATGTAGACGCTTATGTAAATAAAGGAAAGTTTTTAAGTAAAAAACACTATTCTGTTACTCTAAATTATTTGGGACATTCTTCTTTTCTCCCCAAATGAAGAAGAAACTTTGTATATTGATATGATTAATGAAGGCAATTGACATTCAAGTAGACGTGCAGGTTAATAAGCAAGTTTGGAATGTAAAAATAATTCCAGATAAGTTATACTAATTGTATGTTGCTCTCTTCTTTTCTCTCCAATGTAAAGGGGAATCTTTATCGGTTCCCATATACTGTAAATTGAGAACTTCCAAGTATTTAAAAAAAAAAACTGCAAATAATATGTACTGTACATTCATTTCTTAGCATATTTTGATTTTTATTAACATTATTTAATATTTATTTTTTTGTTTGGATTGTTTGTATAAAACTCAAGGTTTAAAAAAAAATGAAACGTTTAAATTTTTTTTTTTTTTTAAATCGGGAATATTACCTTCATTTTAACATCAGCCAATTGTTACAAGTTACGATCATTCGACTTACTAACACATTTTATTATTATTATTATTATGGGTGTTTATTCAATGAAACTGTTAAAGGATGTGGCCTTTATTTACATAATAAAATAAAGATATTTGATTAATAAAAGCTACAGTATATACATAAAATATTTACAGAAAAAAAAAAGTTCAATTAGATATCCAAATATATTCATGGCTCAATAGGGTACTAATGTGCAAACACCAGATGATGACAAAAGCCAAAACACAAGTCACAAAGGCTTGTTAACCAACGAGCTAGAAAGCTCGCCGTTAACACACGGTTCTGAGCCATAAACAAAATGTTAGATGTCAAAAAAAAAATCCAGAGAGTTCAAAATTAAAAACAGGCATGACTTTCAGCCTTAAACAAAAACAAAAGGAGAAGCAGCAACATCAGTAGTGAATATAAAAACAATAGATGACAGGAATTAAACACCACGAGAACAACCAACACTGCTTATTCAGGCCTAGACTTGAAGAAAGTCTAAGTGCGCAATTCAGCAATTCAACGAATAATGAGTCCACTGCACTGTAATCAGTATTAAAGGAAAAAGTTCCGCCAGACAGCTATAAGTTGATCTATCATCCACCATCATAGTATGAAAACACACCGACAAAATGAAACAAAAACTAAATAAAAACTGCTACTGCAAATAACAACAGCGGCCATAGGCGCCACATCCGGGCACATTATGTTTGTAACTAGTGGACTGCCTGTATTATGACAATTTTTTTTTTAAATAAGTTAATATTCTGAGAATAATCGAATGTTAATATTTTTTTTTTTAAATTAGCAATCCTAAATTTATTCCAAAATGTCAATATAATTCAGAAAAACAATAATATGTGTGCCTTTCAAATATAAGTATACAGTAGGCTCTTATAGGATAAGATTTGGGGTGGAGTTATGTACTTAAGGGTTTAGGATATACTCTATTTCTTTTAAGCGTATCAATGCCTTCATTTGTATGAATGGCTTTGAAATATAAAATTAGTTTCTCTCCCTAGCCACTGCGCAGCCATGCACAAGCCAAGAGATGTTTTTAAAGACATATTTACAGTGCTCCTAGTATTAACTCTAACAAGTTGGTTTGTACATTAGATCATTTTGTTTTTAAAATACCTCATTCAGATGTCTATAGGTTCAATAATGAAGCTTCAATAGTCACAATACCAAATTATTTTTTGAACCAGCTACACATGAAATCTGGCTTTGTCCCTGAAGCTGTGAAACAGGCATACTGGGCATGTGCATCCAGTAATGACTTCATTTTTATTTTATATTTAAAATAAATAAATCATGTATATTAAAAAGGATTTTATAAAGATTTAGTGAATGGAACCTTTATCTTAACCTGTGATTAGGATTTTTTTTTTAAATTGGGCTACTTTATAATGAAAACTTTCAATAATAAAATGTTACAATTTTACTTGATATTAAAATCTGATTAAAAAACATGACAAATTTTGTTTTACCCTTACCTTGCTGAAATTCTATTGAATACTGCAGTAAAATTATTGAGACTGAGAGAAAATAAAACCTTGGATGCCAAAGACTTCAACTGCATAACCAATGAATTTTCATTTGGTAAATTAAGGAACTGCAAAAAAGTAAAGTGAATTCAATTGAAATATAAATGAAATTTCAATCTCTTCTAAACATGACATAAAGCATCTTACTGGTATACTTTAATTAATGTAATGTTAAATAACCATATTTCCAATAAAATTATTAATTATTTTTAAGAAAACGGCATGTTTTATTTTTAATGAAATAGTTGCACAATTTTTTTCACTTAGCATAATACTTTTTTTTATTAGCTACAGCATATTTAATAAAAAAAATGGAAAAATAATGAAATTTTAAGAATGAATGTTTTATTATAAGACAAACTTATACTCCACAAGTCTAGTGAAATTTCCGAGAAATACTGATATGTACACTATGTACAGTAGGCCTATATTCTATATAAATCCAGGGTTTCAGTTCATTACTTTCGCCACTGGAGAATGAAAGAAGTGACGAAAAATAAAATATCACTATCAAATTCATCATTTGGAAAGGAAAAAAAAGTATTATGTCAAATGCAACTAAAAGTGAAGCTTACTTACAAGAATATCTCAAAAATTTGTATTGTAATTTGTAATAAAAATAATTTCATAAATATATAAATTTACCTGACACACTTCAGGCAGTAGTAGCTTTACATACATGGCTTCGTCAAGCCGTGTAGTATCTTTGGGTTGCTGAAATTATTTAAGAAATGAATTTTTTTTTTAAAAAAAAAAAAGAATACTTATTGCAACTAATATAAAATAGATTTAATACAATTAAGAAAAAAAAGAGCAGTCTTACCCCATTTAAACATTGTTCTAGTGTATCTAAAACAATTAACTGAGACTCGTAAAAATTCTTTTCAGCTTCTGCCCCAATAATCCTCTAGAAAGAAAAAAAAACCCACAGTGCTTTAGAATTAGCCACAAGTGAATTGACCTTTGTATGATCCAAGTCTCATTTCCAGTAAGTGGTAATGTAATCAGTTAAATCGTGCNGACATTGTTAAATGTAGTTATCAACTCAGCAGTCACAATATATTTTTAAGGTATCTGACAAATTAAAACTTTTACTAGTATTTTTTTACCATATTTACTATTATTTACCTAATATTTAGCATTATATTTATTTTCAACATTAAAGTCAGTCTTTATCAAATACATGATTGAACACTAATTGCTTTTTCTAAAAAAAGTATGGAGGGGAGGATTCATACAGCAAGAAGTTTGAAAAGAAATTGGAAACTACCGTATTATAGATACCATACTAAGTGGTACGAGGGATATACCGATTAGTCAATAGGTAATCGGCCTAATCGGCTCTTTCGCCGATTAATGGGTAATTGGCCAATTTGCTTTTCAGTGCAACTGGGATGTACCAATTAATCGGCTCTTTAACCGATTAATCGGTAATCAGCCAATTTGCTTATCGGTGCAAACCTATAGTATTTTTTATAATATGCAGTCAAAATGTCAAACATCAGAAAAGACTTTTCATGAATCATTAAGCAAATCACTGGTAGGCGGCCGGTAGCTTACTTCACAATATACTGTATGTGTGTTATAACAAATTTAGTTATAAGTTGTCCTTACTTCAAGCTATTTTGTGTATCTTTAATAAGTTGTATTAATTTTATCGAGTAAAAATGATGCCATATTTGTTTTAAGGTATTAGGACCAAATGTCTTTCATCTTTACGAGATTGGTAAAGGAAATACAGCCATTCTCTCAGAGTTATTCGTGCCTTCATCTTCAAGTCATCATGTTTCACCAGTAGTAGTAGTATTATTAACATGTTTATTTATTTATTAGGTATTTCAACTGATTTACAAAATGTTACAAATATGATTTGCATTCTCTTGGCACTCACTGATATAATTTAAACCATACTGTATATAGGCTACTGGAAAAGCCGGATGTCCATTTAACATTTTTTAAATAGTCATTTTATTACTATGTGAAGGTGTGGCACATGAACAATCATAAATTACGATTTGAATGATTTATTTACACCCTCTTATTTATTATATTTAATAACCACAACGAAGGATCTTGAAAAGCAACCAGTAGCCTAATGAAGATCTGGAAATCTACNACTAATATCCTAATATAAGACCTGCATTTCACTTCTAAGATGACATGTTTAGGATACAAATGTCTGCCAAAAAACTAGTTTGAAACCATGAGTAGTAGTAAATAACTTCTCAAAAAAAAAAAAAAAAAATTAAACAATGCTTGCTCTCTGATTAAAAAAAAAGGTCTTATTGATAACTTGCTTAAACTCGTATTGATTTAAAAATAAGTTGTTTTAAAATTTATTATTAAAATCGCAAACTTTAAATTATAGAACGAGTTTCATAAAAAAAAAATGGAAATGAAACAATGGGTATTCTCGGTTTAAAAAAAAAGCCTTATATAATTTATTTAATACTGTATTTTTCATAAACAATATCCTCTTGAATGGCTTGGTAGATACAAAATCCACTTTTGTCCGACTGCTTCGTTTAAAATAACAATGAAGGCAATTGATTTTGTGATAACAATGTCTACACAGTTCATATGACCCGCTGACAACACCAAGCATCCTGCAGAGCCCATACGGACTGGAATTAATGAAATTTATGTCAATAACGGCATGTGACAAAATCCCATTTGTGTAAGTCTTCTACATGGAAAACAATATTAATTTAAAACCTGTGGAGGCACATACGTCAAAAATGTTTGATTTGATAGAAGCCTAAATGTACAATGTCTAATTGTCCCAACACAATGATGAAAATAAAAGAAGTTAATAATACAATGTTTAAAAAAAAATTGATTTTAAAAAAATAAAAACTTTACTAAGCTGGTATAAATAAGTTAAAGGATGCTCTTAAACTTAATCCAAAGTCCAAATGTAAGATCTTTCAACAGTCTCTAGAGGCAGACTATGACAATGTTTCAACATTAAGTAATTAAATTATTGTGATCTTCACTCATGCTCTATTAATTTAAGCGCTTCAGTTTTTTTTATTTAAAATATTGACCAGAATAGGACTTTTCAAGTTGGTATTCAGTTATCCTAAGTAAAATGTCATTAATTGTATAGAATTAACTTTTGTTCTAAACTTCCGATATTAAAAATTGCATTGTAAAAACAAGCTCATCTTTTAATGATTTTTTTTTCTTTAAAGATAAAAGCTAAGGAGGCGACATTAGTCGTGAGACAAAAAATAATATGCTTTTTAATTTTATCAAAATATTTGTAAGGGGATACGCAATTTATTTAAACTTTTTTTTTTATCATTTATTTTGAAAGATAATGACAAAAAAATATTCCATTAGTACAATTGTTTTTTGGTGATCGTATACCTCAAAGTTTTCTTCTTTAGGCCTAAAACAAATGTTTATTTTACAGACACATTGCTATATAACTTTTATTATCATAATCACATTTGTTTCCTCCTTAGTAAAATTTTATGGTCATCATCCCGAAGGACAAGTTTTCTTTCTTAAAACAAATGCATTTACTTGTATTTTAAATCATGTACTGTACATTAATATAATGTTTGCTTCAGTGAACACATTCAAAGATGATGAAGTGTTATCATAAATTATTTTAATTTAATTAAGTTAGTACAATATAGGCTAGAATATTACATTGCTTCTTTTTAGTGCTATCTATTTGTTCTCAATTATTTAAATGCCATTTTACATTAATAAAAAAACATATAAATTTAATATACCGGTAAATAAACTTATTACTAGGGTCAGGATATTTATGTAAATACATGTTTTTTAATTGAATACTAATCACATGCTAATTAAGAAATCTTTACCGATCTTGAAAAATTGAGCCGAATGACATAACTTTTATATTACATATTTTACGTATTTTAGGTTTACTTACATATTAAAATACGTACATATTTTCACATATTTCAAGTTTTTTTATCTTATATATGTACATATTTAAGAATAAATACATGTTTTTACATATTTCAATATTTTTTTTTTTTAATTTATTTAATTCCGATTTCCCTATTAAAAAGTTTTTATTTTATAAATAAAAGTAAATTACATATTTTTATTCATTTTACATAAAAGTTACATATTTCATAATTTTTTTGTACATATTTTCACATTTTTTTTTACTTTTTAGTACATTTAAGCAATTTTTAGCAAATATTTATGTACATATTTCACTATTTTTTATTACATAACTATACTGGCCCTACTTATTACTATTAGAATTACCTACTTGTTTTTTCTTTCCGAAATCAGATATACTGTATCACGCTTATATCACACTTTCTTTTTACTCCCCCGGCAGGCACAATATGCTTTTGGGTTACTGTATTTGCAATCATACATAAAAATATTAAATATAAAAGTTTCAAATTATTTAGGCTATATCTCAAATAAATTAAAGAAATAAAATAAGAGTAGCCTACGGGTAATTATCTTTCACTTTTCTCGAATGAAGTTTGGCATCAGTTTATTTCACATTTTTTCATTACGGTACTCTGAAAATATAAGTAATTAAATAAAACAATAAATTATAAGCTATGGGGAATATTTAGCCTATAGAAGTTTTTTTAATTATTTCCTGCATGTATTTTCTTTATTGTAGATTGTAATGATTCTTGTAAAATATGAAATGGTTATATTTTTTTAATATAAAAGTAGGCTATATCAATATACTGTATAGTACATGTCCGAGTTACTTGGATTTTGTCGAATGTCTGCATTGATATTTATAACCAGTTTGATTGCATCATTTCTTTGTATTATGTAATTGATGTTTTATAAGTAGGCCTACTTAAAATAAAATGATAAAAGTACTAAAATGAGAAAGTAGTGTGCCTGTAATTTGAAGCACAACTAGGAAGATTTCACAACATTGGTACAAATGGTTAAAATCAAAAGTTCTATTAATACGACGACTTTAGCTTTTTACCATAAAAATTCATATTAATGAAATAGTCTTTAGATTTCTTCAGAGACCAGTGCCACAATTGACATTGTCATGGAGACAAAGCCAAAATGAAAACAGATTGATTGCTAAGTACAACAACGGTGACACTTTAATACTTTATGCTTTATCTCAAAAATCATGATGATCAAAAAACATTGAAGTTTTCAATATACTTTAGTAACTTTGTCGTGATAACTTCACATGAAAATTTTGATGGGAGAATGTCTGGGCTGAGTCATTCAGAATAAAGGTGAACATGAAAAGCTTTTACCAATTTTGTTCAAGTGAGACAAAGTCACAGAAGTTTGGTGAGATTCCGAAAAATTATGACTATATCAAATCAAAGTTTCAAGTGTACAGTAGCAGTTTAAAATGTCAAATATGAAGTTATTTAAATACTAGAAAAACTAATATGATCAATTTCTTATTTCTAAATAATAGCCTACAATGTATAAAACAAAAATGATCTTACCATAACTCCTACAGACTGCAAAATTTTAGTAAGCCCATTGATGACGAGTGAAAACTTATATTTGCTAATGTTTATTAAGCATTCTTTGTTTTGTTCTACATTGATGCGGGAGTGGGTTGTGTGTAATCCAGTTCTAATGGGAAGCTGGAAAATAAATATTAAATTATTATTATTATTATTGTGCTATTTTAACAGCTAAAAGAAAAAATGCAATTTATTTATAATAATAATAAAAAAAGAGAAAGATGGAAGCTAAATATGCGGTAATATGACAACACAAATGTAGCATATATATACTCTATAGGTTGCAGAGTGTAATTTTTATTTTTTACTTGGCTTAGTTATTACGAGGAGACCTAGTACGGTATTCTATTTTTTGCTGTCCATTTAAACCCTTTCTAATATATTGACACTAGCGAATAAGCCTGTTCCACGGGCATCAAACATTTTTTTTGTTTAAGCCCGTTATACGGGCATCAAACATTTTTTTGTTTAAGCCCGTTCCTCGGGCATCAAACATTTTTTTGTTTAAGCCCATTCCACGGGCATCAAACATTTTTTTGTTTAAGCCCGTTATACGGGCATCAAAGATTTTTTTTTATCTAAGAGAAAGCACCACTTAAAGTTTCTAAAAATAGTTCCCGTGCTGAG
>PXIH01S0038731.1:3395-15755 GCA_003024985.2 Euperipatoides rowelli
CAGCCCAATGAAAAATCCCTAATTTGTTAATCACATTGTGGTAATCGGACAACTCTTCATTAAAAATCAGCAGCCCATTGAAAAATCCCTAATTTGTTAATTACTTTGCCTAATTTAATTACTCTTCAGCAGCCCAATGAAAAATCCTTAATTTGTTAATCACTTCGCTGTAATTCGCCAACTCTTCATTAAATGTCAGCAGCCTAAAGAAAAATCCCTAATATTCTCTTTTCAGTATTCAGAAAAATCTGATGTCTGTTGGTTAAGGTTAATTAACTGACTTAAATTTAGCAAGAAATAGGTGATTATTAAAGCCGATTAATCTGCAAAAAAATGCCGATTACAGATTAATCAGAAAAGAGCCGCTTAGGCCGATTACCGATTACCTGCCGATTAATCGGTGCATCCCTAATATATCTATATATATCTATATATATCTATCTATATCTATATATCTATATCTCTCTCTCTCTCTCTATATATATATATATTGTATATATATATATATATATATATATAGAGAGAGAGAGAGAGAAAGAGATGGAACCGTGTTCTATCTGAATAATGGATTAAATTTAAGAATAGATTTTACTTAAAAAATATCAAATGTAGATTGGAAGAAAAATGCAATTTACATCCAGATAAAAACTTGCAATCTTTTTCTATCTAGGGAGAATACTCTAAAAGGAATACTAGAACTATAGTTAGCTACGTGGTATAAGAGCAATCTGCTAGATAAAATAAATAATAGCCTAATAATAAAAAAAATCCACGTTCATAGACTGTCTTAGGGAGTATTTGGTTTTCAAATCTAGATTTGATTTTTAAAAAAAAAGCGAAATCTATTTCTAGAAATTTAGTACTAAAGGAATACATTGGTGTTTTTCTGTTGTCTAAAATATGTGAATAGTAGTTATATGTTAAGTATAATCTTTACACACATAATTGGCTATGATATTAATTCTTACTTACGATGATTTTTTTCTGAAACAGTCGCAGCAGCACCTCTTGCACGAGTTATAAATGGAATAAAAGGCCTTCAGCATAGCATGATGTGGATTATTACATAATTTCAACAGATTCTGATATTTATATTATTAGTTCATGGTTGACTATTCTTATTGTTATGTAACAAAGAAACATTGGTTAAGAATCAAAGAATAATATTGTTAAGTCCCTTTTCTTCTCTTTTATAGAATGGTGGTCATTTTTTTTTAGAAAGAAAATTTATTATAATTTCGTCTTTTATTTCACTTTATTTATTATTTGTTGTAAATGCAGTAAGCCATATTCGTCATGTGAATTACTTATAATTTAATTTAATAAAATTAAATAGTAAATAATTAAAATATTTAATATAGATAAAAATATCAACAATTTGTTGTTAAACCTATTCTTAAGGGCCTATTCCACGTTATATTTTGTATGAAAATATTAATTTAATAAATTATATAAGGAAACAAAACAATAATAATAAAATCAATCGGCTCTATCTAAATAAATAACTATATTCTTCATTTGAAATCTGATTATACAGCAAACAGTTATATTCTTTACATAAGAAACAAAACAACGATAAACAATACTAGCCTACTAGTACCCACAATACCTGAACCCGAAGTAATGTAAGCCTAGTAGGCTATGTTAATTGATTCCACCTATTTATTATTATAAAATTAAGGCGGTTGGCGCATAGTTGTTTATTATTTTACTTAGTAGAAGTTAAAGTTTTGCAAACAAAAAAAATAAGGCTGCCACTCCATTTAGTCCTGTGTAAGGCAATCTCACCCCCCTGGCATTCAGTGTTTGTCATAATGGCACTAAGGACTCAATGATGTCTCACCCTCTATTAGAATAAAATAGTAATTAAAGCCACCTTGTGTGTATTGTCAACACCCTTCATCCAATTATTGTTTTAGTCCAATAATCAAAATCTATGTTTCCGACTTGTAATTAATATTTTTTTTTTTAGTTTTTAAGCATCACATTTATAAAGATATTCGATAAACACATCATATTATAAAATCACAAATTGATATGATAGAACTTGATCATTATTATGCATTTTCGATTCCCGGAAATGTTACAGGTAGTACTTGCCCTTCCAAACAATCAAATGTGATGGCTATGTTTAGTCACGGATGTGGCTTCAGGCTAATTTAATATTAGTCTGTTTGTTAACATCTGGTAGATTAATTGTTCACGTTTGGTTACTAGATCAAATGATCAAATGCCGAGTTGACGAATACTGCAGTTTCAACTAGCAGTTTTTTGTTAGTAAAAAAAATAAACGGGCAGAGGCGGTATGGGGGGTGGTGGATTGGTTAGGAGAAAAGGTATGGGATAGGAGGGTGAAGGGGAGTAGGACCCTTTGTATTTTAATTTACAAAGGGCGTTTTACTAGTGTTTTATAGTAGGATTTTTTACTGTATAATAAAGCTAAGCTATTTTTCTATTTTTACTTTGCATTTGAATTCTAAAATTGAGATAAACAGCTTAAACCAATTTTACAACAATCTTGTTGACTATTTTCATTTGAGAGAACTATCGTATAGTTACAATGAAATAATTTATAGATTACAGATTACCACTTTTGCACAAAGGTTGAAAATTATTTGACAGCACAATGTTATACTTGTTGGATTAATGTATCTTAAGTAATATTAGTTCTCAAGAACGTATTCAGGGGGTGTCCAGAGGTTCTGGACACCCTCTCCCACAAAATTTCTATTCCNAATTGCTTAAGCCCTCGGTGCTACAAATGTGGACCAGCCCCAAACAATAAAATCAATCAGACTTATCTAAATAACTATAACCTATTCTTCATTTGAAATCTGATTATATGCAAACAATTATATTATTTACACAAAAAACAAAACAACAATAAACAATACTCACTACCCGAGGCAGACATAATGTAGGCCTAGTAGGCAATGTTAATTGATTCCACCTACTTATTATTGCAAAATTAAGCTGGTTGACGCACAGTTTATTTTTTTATTTAGTAGAAGTTAGGGATCAGGGTAACCGTTAAGGTTAAGTCTGCAAACAAAAAAATATGGCTGCCAATGCATTTAGTCCTGTGTAAGGCAATCTCACAAACCGGTATTCAGTATTTACATACTGGCTCTACGGAGTATGGATGGAATGATGTACCGTTCTCTATTACAATAAAATAATAATTAAAGGTCAAATGTAACAGATTTTTTTAAAAAAAATTTATTATTGATTTTCAAAGATAATTACTATAAAAAAAAATTCCACTGGAAAAAATAATTTAAAATGCACAAAAAAAGTTATTTAAAGATAAAATTAAGACTATTGCTATCCTCAGTCTGAGATTACAATTTGAAGATTACACATTTTGTTTTGGGTTTGAGATTATTTGATGATGAAATAGCCTCTACAGCTGTTCTCTTTGTAATTATTTAACATGCAAATAGAGGTATATTCAACTTGCATTAAAGGTCATTTTGTTTTTTTTTAAAAAATAAATTGCACCATAATAGCACAAAGGATGAATTTGATTATGATTTTTTACAAGAATTTAAACATTTAGACCATATGATATCCAGCCTTATGCTGACAAAGATAGTATGTATTCTATAGTTAAGTATAGCAAGCTGTATTCATTTATAGCCTATGATGTCACAAAATATCTCCCCTGGTGTGTACAGTGGACAATGTTGTTTTAAGGGTGAGGAGCTGAAGACAATTATTTTAAAAATTGAATTGTAAATAACTTTTTTTTTTTAAATTTTTTTTTTCTTTTTTCTGGTGAAATTTTTTTTAGTAAAAATCTTTAAAAATCAATAATAAAAAAAAATTAAAAAAATCTGTTACATTTGACCTTTAAAGCCACCTTGTGTGTATTGTCGACACCCTTCATCAATTATTGTTTAAGTCCAATAATCAAAATTTATGTTTCTGACTTGTAATTAATATATATTTTTTAATGGATAACATATCTATCAATATAATATTTAAAAAATGCTAAAACTTGAATAATATTGCTTTGAATGTCAAATCAATAATATTCAAGTTTTTGCATTTTTTAAAACTTGAATAAGTTTTTAAGCATCACATTTATAAAGATTTTTGTTTATCACATCATATTATAAAATCACAAATCTACTTGATATGATAGAACTTGAACATTATTATGAATTCACCATTCCCATTGTTATTTCTTTAATGGAAATGTTATGGGTAGTGCTCACCCTGCAAACAAATAATTGTTTGGAAAGGAAAGGAGTACTGTCATGGCTAATTGGTCTGGTGACCGAATATTAGCCTGTTTGTTAACATCTGGTATATTAATCATTCATGTTTGGTTACTAGATCAAAATTAATGCCGCGTTGACAAATACTACAGTTTCATCAATTATTTATAGGCCTATATAGAACTTATACAAACAAAGTTTATTATCACATAATACAATTTTAACAAATTTTGTCTGACTCTGGGATTCGAACCCATCATCTTTGATTCTTCTTATTTCTCACAACTGGTAATTTCAACTTTTTTGATACTTATAATTCTTTTTTTTTTTTTTTGGAGGCCTATCAGATTGATCAGAATTATATGCCAAACAAACCTCTCCACATGGATAACTAAAAAAATAACCGCTGATTGGTTAACGGTTGGGCTTAAATAAATTAAGTAAAAATGATCAAGCAGGTTTATTGCATGTCTTGATTATCATTAGGGTTGGGCATGGTTATTTATTACTCAGAAGGAGTTGAAATTCAGAATTATGGAGGATTTGGACCCCCCCCCCTCAGAATTTGAGGCTACCAATCTTTATACCTTTTTAGGCAAGTGTACCCTTTTTGAGTGTTTTAAAAAGCAGTTATAACTAAATTTTTTAGGAAAGTATGTGGGGAGACTCAGAACCTATGTTAACTCATAGGCCCTCTGGAAATCACTCAAACGTTTTTGTGAATGAAACGGTTTTTTTTAAATTAAATTTAAAAAAGCTCTATTCTATTGGACTAATCAGTTCCAGTTTCTGATGGGACCTAATATTGTAGTTTTCTCTGCATTTGATAACTGTAAATTCATTACAATAGATATTCAAGAAATATTAAAACAGCTTATTCATCTCAAACAAATTAATAACATATATGCTCTATTATTGCACAATCTATCATTTTATTATATTCAATTTTCCTCCCCAATAAAAACAGCTACTTTCCAAAACATCATCAAATTAATGGAATTAATCTATACTTCCTTCCTCAAGTGAATGAAAATCTAATTACAAAAATCATAATAGAAAAAATCCCTGTTGCAACTTTAAAATAATACCTTTCCACCTTCCTGGAACAGTGCTGAATAGATTTATTTTCTCCTGGGAATTGTACAAAGTCTAATGGAATGCCTTTTACCATTTGGCAGACTATCCTACATTTTAAACTAAAGAAGGCTTTGTATTTATCTGCATATCCACTATCGTCCTCTGAGGATATGCTTTAGATGTGAAAGTAATGAGCACCTGATATATGAATGCTAAATGAAATTCTGCCCTTAATGTAAAGGACTAAGAAATATTCAACATATTTGTAGACAAACTTATGCCTCTAAGCTATCTTTGAGAACAAAGGACTGGTTCATCCTAACTTCAAAAGTTACCTGAGGATTCAAATCTAGTAAATTTTGCTAATAGTCTATTGAATCAACTTAAGAAAACCTTGCCAGCCTGCTCTCCCTCCTTATTAGTTAATACCTTTGTTCTCCGGACCTAGGGAAGCAGTCACTAAGAGAACCCATTCTTCCTAATTCAAGTAATCCTACATTACCTTTATTTAATAAACCAATTCCCTAAGGAATTAGGCAAAACAATAAGTCTTATTACACAATATTCAAATACAGCAATTTAAAAAAAAACACATAAAAAAGAACATCAAAACAAAAATATAAATGCATATTAGAACTATGGACAGTATATTAGTTTAAATACAAATACAACATATTTCAGAAGAGACTACCGAACAATCTCCAATAAGTGATGACCATGATAAAATATCTTCTCTTTCTACTGAAAATATGAAACAGCAAAAATCTACTTCAATTACATTCCAGAAGTCCCCCAAATTAAAAAGGTGAAAATTGGCAAAAACTAACAAGGAAAAACAAAACAGAACTAAAACTCCAAAAGTGATAAATGAAAAAAAGCCATGTAGAGAATCTTTCCAGGAAACTACTAAAAAAACTTATGTTCTCGGGAATCGGAATCATCTGGGTGTATGCTCAATGGATTCTTTTAGTAAAACTGATCCCAATAATAAATCTTTCATCAACAGAGACCAGTCTTCTAGTTCTGAAGATGAAGATTCACTAATTTCTGAGGATAATACTTCCACCATGGATGAAGGGGAAGGTGAAGATAACTTAACAACTCACTCATTACCCCCCTCCCCTTGTTGATATTCAAATTTTAACTTTAAATGCACAAGGAATTAATAAGGCAACTAAAAGAGAAAATCTCAAATTCTTCATAATTAGAAGAATCATCTCATTGCATTTCTACAAGAATTGAAGTTCGCTCTGACTTGTAACAACCCCTTGGGGAAATGGATCCCCACCTATAGAGTATGTTCAGCATATGCTCAAAATTTATACTTGGTGTCATAATTATTATTAAAGCTTGTGTGATAGCTTGTTCTCCTAAAATTTTGGATTCTACCCCTAGACTTATCATTGTTAAGTTTTTCTCTGTAACTCATCCTACTTATTAATCAACCTGTATGGACATAGATTAAGCTCTATTCATGATAACTTATTTAAAACAATAAAAAGAAGCATACTTTCTTATCCTAATCACCTCATCATTCATGCAGGGGATTTTAACATTCTAATTTTCATGCGACCACTTGGGGCACATACTTTAGATTGCACACTAATATTATAGACATAGCACTTATTTATGATATGGAAAATAAGCCTACTCAGTACTCACTTCTCTATGACATCTGGTTCAAGAATAGATTACTGCTTCTTATCAAGACCACTCGAAATTGTGTCCACCAATTCTTATTTTTTTATTCAATTCTCAGATAATTTGGCGATCTAGGTACATATAAAAATTAACCCAAGGAAAACTAATTTTCTGCCATAGCAAAGCCTTTCCACATCATCCACCCTGCATTTCCATGCCATATTGGCTAAAGTTCTCACAGGATCACCTAAAATCCACTCCATATGGATGCTAATTAAAAAAAGATAACTCTCAAACTTAAAGAAAAAATTTACTATGAATAATAAGAATAGAGGTAACTTTTATACAAGAGCTATTGAAACACTGAATTTAGACAACCTGGGGAGCACCCCAATGGCAAAT
This sequence comes from Euperipatoides rowelli, assembly GCA_003024985.2. Lineage (NCBI taxonomy): Eukaryota > Metazoa > Onychophora > Udeonychophora > Euonychophora > Peripatopsidae > Euperipatoides > Euperipatoides rowelli. Next base: position 10,739 of record PXIH01S0038731.1, read on the forward strand.
TTATGGAAAAAAAAAGAACTGAATAAAATACAAGAAGATGAAGCTTAATTAACAAAATACAAAAAAAGTAAGGGACCTCATTTTAAATAAGCATGAATTACCTAACCATATTCATATCTTCAAAAATCCTTTTTAAAATTAAAAATAACAAAACTATTACAGCCATAAAATATCAGCATGAATTGTTTCTAGCCAAGATATGGGTGAATTTCTTTATGGATACTTTAAGGAAGTTTTTCAAAACACAATGCCGTCAAAATCAGCTTTTGTTAATCATTACCCACAATCCTTGGTATTGGAAAATGATTCTCCTTAACCTACCTTTATTTCTAAAGAAAATTTAAAAACAGCATTGTCCAAAACTAACAAAAGATCCCCCCCCCCTCAGCCCCAAATGGTCTTATTCCCAAAATTTTACTTAAATTCCAGTATTTGTTCATTTCCATATTTCTTCAACTATTGAATGCCTGGACTCAACAAACGTGGATTTGTCAACTGCACATACAATCTTTTTTTTGTTTTTTTTTGTTTAAAAAAAAAAAAAAATATTTACATATTTACCTTATACATATAACATTGTATGGTTAACATTCTTCGATAACTGGATACTACAGTGATGATGATAATCCTTGATCATGTTCCATTGTTCATTTCTTTGTCATAATTCCAATTTACTGCAAATAAAGACACAATTACAATTCAAGTATACTACTAAATTCCCCGGTGCCGCCAAACAGCGAAAGAAAATTTCGCCAATTTTTTGGCACCGGAGCTGCCCGGGGATCGAACCTACGATTCCCTTATGTGCCAAGCACACCGTGGCCGGGTACAAGACCTCACGGCCACGCCACCTCTACCACATACAATCTTATTTTCTTTTCTTTGACAAAGAGGAGAATAAACCTCATCCACTGCATGTACTCTCCCATACACGACTAACAGTAACATAAACAGCATCCGATTAATCAATATAGAAAATACTGATGCAAAAATGTTCACATCCATATTAAAATGAAAAACTTTTTCCTATACTAAGTCAAATTATCCACCCTTTTCAATTTGTATTAGAGCCCACTCTATACACAATCCAATACCCTTATTCAAAGAAATTTGGATAAAAAACAAAAAATGGTAAGAGAGCCAATGGCCCTTTTCATTGGTTATGTTTGTCGTGTATAACTGAGAAAACATATTGAATAAGATATTATTATCAATTGAATCCAGCCATAGCACTGACTATGATAAACTAGGTTTATTTAATTGTTTAACAAGATAAGTAAGACATACTCACAGCTCGGAGCATTATTGATTAACATTTATAGATTACGCTATATTAAACTAATAAATTAACATGTGTTCAATGGTGACATCAGAGACGCATCACCACTGCTGTAAGTGCAGCATACATGACATGTTCCCTTTTTTTATCTAGCCAAACAAATAGTCCTTCTACTTGGCTGGCCTAAATCATGTTCTTCAACTGCGTGTAGATGTTTCACTGGTTACCACCTGATTCGACTCTTTGGTCGGAGTGTTCACAATTGTGTCCCAGTTTGGCTTTTCTGTCTTGTTTTTCCATTCTGTAGAACCCAAGGCTTTGCTCTCTAGATTGGTTGGACTATCCTTTTTAACTCTGACGTGTTTGCGGTTTCTTCTATATCTCTTTCCATCAACAGTAATGATCCAATAGGATCTAGGCTCAATAGCTTTTCCGGTGATTTCAGCTGGAATCTAGTTGTTGTTTTTTGTTTGAAATCTAATTTTGGTTCCACGTTTAACACGTTGACTCCTGCTGTCCAGTATACTGGACACACATTTTTTTTTGTGGGAAACCGCATCCAGTTTACTGTACACACATTCTAGGTATATATATATCAATCATTTTGAAATGTTGGCTTCAGGTTAAAGTAAATTGTTTATTCTATGGCTCCTTGGGAAGTATAAATAATATATTGACAGGCAGTGTAACCATTATACTGTACATGTGGCTTGTCAGAATGTTATTCAGTAAAAAGTTACTTTGTTGTTGTTGGCTATTAGAACGGCTACCATTAGCATTGATTTTCAGGTCAATGTATTAACAATGACTACTCCTTTTGATGGACCTAGGAAATATGAAAATAACTTTTTTAGCAATGAATAATCTATTTTAGCAATGAATAAAATATCTTTAACAAATTGTTTAGAGGACAGTGACAATGATGTCAATTTCGAAGATTTCAGTGATGATTCAATAGATAATGATGACTACGTCCCATCCACTGAAGAAGAAAGCAGTGATCAAACAGATAATAAATCTATAGCTAAGCATTTGATAAAAGTAAAAACATTCATGGTAGGCACCTTGAGAGAAAATCATAAGGATAATCCAAAGGAGATAGTAAAATGAAAACTAAAAAAAGGTGCTGTTGTGGACAAAAGGAAAGGACCAGTTTTAGTGACAAAATGGAAGGATGTTGTGTATATAAAGAAAGGACCAGTTTTAGTGACAAACTGGAAGGATAAATGGAATGTAAGATTGATAACTACAGCACATAAACATAGTTTGAAAGAAATTGAAATTCGGAAAGGAAATATAATTCTAAAACCTGACTATTTTAGATTACAACAAACACATGTTAGGAATTGATAGAAGTGATCAAATGCTTTCTTATTATAGCACACCTATAAAATGCTGAGATGGTACGGAAAATTTTCTTCTGTTTGATAGACATTAGCATTTGCAAAATCCGAAAAAGCAACACTAAATTGTAGAGTATGAAGAATATCTTTGATACCTGCAAAATCAAAACTCGATGGAGGCGCCATCCAACGAGCCAAACTTTCAACAAAATTTGGGTGATTCAAGCAAAATAAAGTCAGNAACCGGTACACCGGTTGACACTGAAGACCCAATAATATCACATCAATACTACCTTCGCAAAATAGAACTGAAATAAATACCACAATGCAAATGGTCATTTGTACGAAAAAGAGGGGGGGGGGGAAGAATTGATTGCAGCAAAAAAATTGTGGTTTAATTAAAACATCAACTAAATCATTTGCATAAATTAAAATAGTAATAAAGACAATGATAAAACTAAAATGGAATTAATAATAATCCCAATGAATTTTATAAATTAATAACAGAAAATCGTAATTCTAATGTAAACAAAATATTAATTAAAATGTAATCTATAAAATTTTTTGAATAAATAAACTAAATAAAATTAAATTAAAGCTAAATAAATACAAACAACAATTATCTTAAAGTTTAACAAATTAATTTATAGAAACTAACAGGGGTAAAAACAATCCAACAAATTTAAATTCAAATTAAACAGATGGGAAGTCGAAAATAAGGTTCAAAAGTTTGATCAAGGATCAGGAACAGACACAATAAAGTCCAAGGTCTTTTGTTTATTTACATAAAGAGCAGATGACAGTCACTAGCAACCTATTGAAATAGAATCAACAATAATACTAACACTAGTGACAACAATGGGATATAAAAGTTCATGCACAGAACCATTCAAGGAATTTTGCTGAGAATACCAAAGAGATAAGAACAACAGAAGATAGTACTCCAGATTTGAACACAGCAGCATCAAGAAGACTAAGCAGAAGACATGGGGAACTCAACCGTTTCATAAGAGATGCCCAATAGTTTAATAGGACAATCAGTGATTTTTCCTCAACATTCACCTGTAACTATCCAGAATATACCTTTAATTCGTTGCAACTGTCCAGATTTTCAAAACTTTAATCACATATTTGCTGTCACCTACATTAAGCAGTCTAGATTTGAGTTTATCACCTTTTGGCTGAACTACTCCCGATCTAGTTATCAACTCTTTGAGAATTTTTCAGTCACAGTAAGCTACCCTTCTAATAGACTTTTTATCTTAATGACTGTAATTTTTGTTTCCCCTCCAATCCACATCCTCTCTCGTTCTTTTCTATTGCTGCGCTTTCTGGCTAATTAATTGTTAAATCATAAATATTAAGGGGATTTATAAATTTCAGTTATGGGAATGGATACTGTTGTAAATTGTGAATCTATGCAAATAAATATGTATTTTTGCTAAGCAGCTCTGTCCATGTGTGTGTAATCTAAAATAATGAAATGCTTAAATTAATAATTAATTATTTTTCAGATAGCCTTCCTAGCAATAGTGAGATGGGGGTAGTACCTGCTCAAATCTATCAGGGCAGGGATAAAAAAAGGGTTACTCCCCCTTTCTCCTCCTTAACCCTATTTCGGCTGGTTTGGACTGTTATTTCATTAGGTTTAGCTAGCTCGCCATTTTCTTGTCTCATTGTGCTGGTTTATTAGCCCTCCTTAAGAGATCTTATCACAAATTGGCAGAATTTGACCCCTTTTTCAGGTTATATTATATCTTGGGGATAGGCTATGTTTATGTTAAGCCTACATGTAAATGTATTAAATTATACTTCTTAATTTATGCAGTTTGCATGTAAGTATAAATATAGGCTAGTTTTGAAGATATATACTTGGTGATTTTGCCCGGGATCTATTTCACCGATCTGTGCAGGTTCATATGTCGATGCATATGTGCCATCTGAGCATGACGCTACCCTACATATGGACTATAGAGATAATAGGAATAGTTTTTAAGTTAGGGATCATATTTGTAGTGCAAAGAGGTAGCGGAATGATTGTTCATCTCCGCACCACATGTATTATAGATATGGTCAAGAGTGGCTCAGTTTACATGATTCATGCAATTATAAATTAACTTTTCTTATTAGCGATGATGAGAAATATTTATTTATAGTATATGACATTGAAACTAAAGCACCCCCCCTATCCAAGTAGGTGTATTCTGTATCAATATTGCCTTAATTGAGCATTGGTTTCAGGGATAAGTAGTCATATAGGTTAAAGAATGGATCAGGCTTGGATGTAAGTTTTTCCAAAGTACATAATCTTCCTCATGATAGAATAGAGCAAATTAGGGGTGAGAAGGTTATGAACAGTCCTACGAAGCCTTCCCACTTTGGTATCTGACATATA